>JALKBU010001064.1:0-17375 GCA_023091735.1 Trichomonas tenax | reverse complement strand
CACACCTCATTTACTCGAGTAAATCCCCAAAAATCAAACAATTTCACTAAAATTCAAATTTTGGTTTAGCTTTTTCAGAAATGACCAAAAACTCACAAAAAATGCTTATGCCGCGTTGTGGCTGACCCCGAGGGGGTCTCTCGACATCGAAATCAACCAAAAACATTAAATATTACGTAAATGAAGCAGTAAATTCGAACATCAACTTATAATTTAACCTAAAACATCAAATTTTAAACATTTTCTGCTAAAATCAATTTTAGTAGTTTTTGGCGTTTGTAAAAATCCTTGTCCTAATTTTTCTTACCTGGTATTACCTGGTAATCTGGTTACCTGGTATAATTAAATAAAATATATATTTTTAAAATTAAACTTAATCCACAAATGATAAAATCCGTTATATAATCAGGTTAAGAAGAATAAGACCGACCCACAGAGTGGGTTGGGCTCATTTATCCTAGCCCGAAGCTGAGCTTGTTCAGCGGAAAGGGCTCATTTGTGTGTGTGTACTATGACAGACTTCGAAACTTTGAAATCGACATTAAAGGAAGAAATATTAAAGGAGTTTAGCTCCAAGACCGAAGGTCATGAACTCAAAACTTCACAGAAAACAAGAAAGACGAAAAAGAATGAAGAGAAAACAGATGAAGGATTCACTGCAACACAAGAAAAACCAGTTAAGCCTAAACGTAAGTGTGCTGAAAAGCAATTGGCAGCACTTGCTGCAGGAAGACAAAAGAATCCGAGATGGATTGCAAAAAAAATGAAGGAATAAGAAGCTAAGAAGAAAGAAGAGTAAGAAAAGAAGAAGCTTGAGGAAGAGAAGAAATCCGAGTAAATTTATCTCATAACCACTAAAATTATTTTTCAAAATTTCTTACTTCATAAATCCTTTCGCTTTCTTTCATTAGTTAGTTAGTCTAAAATTATTTTTGACGTTAATGATTTCATTAGTCCTTCATAAAATTCTTTTCCTTAATTTTTTACCTGGTTATCTAGTAATTATTTTTTAACGATAATTTTCAAAATTTATGATTTTTTAATTCCCAAATGTAAGCGTAGGGGCTTTATTTTTAAAGGTTATTTATTAAGTTATGAATTAATTATTTATTAGGGAAATTATTTATAAATTTTGTTATTGTTGTTAGTATTCAAAATTGTATTAATTATATAGGGGGGACCCTAGCTTGTAAAACTAACTCTGTCGGTAAATATAATATAAAAAGATGTTCAGAGAAGCCACGGCGAAGTCGTGGATTCTGCGAACATCTTATTACTAACTCAGGTAAACGATGAGTGCCAAAAGTGACAAACCCATTCACAATGAGTGACAGATTCATGTAAGATGAGTGACATTTTCCTCAAAATTGAATACTTTGTCAGTCAGAATGAATGATACTTGCACGCACTATGAGTGACAGATTTAAGTACTTATCGTGACCATTTCACGCACAATGAGTGATGAAAATTTACACCCTCTAGTTAAGATTGAATCTGATTCGGAGGTGAGAGACTACTTACTCCATGCGTGCCCACAAAGGAGTTCAAACCTAATTAAAAAATTAAATAATAAAAAAAATTAAGTTAATTTTTATTTTTACCTACTAACATCCAAAAATATAAATTTTATCTTTATTTTTACATCTTTCATCTTTTCCAATATATTTATAACAAATTATTGATTTAGAGTTTTTCATAATCTTCTTTAATAAATATATGCTTTATGTAATCAGGATTTATCATTCTATAATATTGTTTACCTTTAAATCTTAAAATATAAACAGGTATTCCAAGTATCGAAGGTTCCAGGCATAAAGTGCCATCATCAATAACTCTTTCATCTATTTTATCACTTTTTTATATTCGGCATTGGCCGCTGTTTATGTCAGAAATAAAAAAATTAACTTAGTTTTTTCACACTATATATATTAGTTATTACCTCCACTATATATTAGTTACAAAAAGTAGTATAGGACCCCTTGTGTATACTACTATTAAAAAATATCAAATCACGACATTCCATTTTGTTACAGTGCAAATGAACAAAACCATGTGTTATGCCTATGAAAAAAATATCAAAATTTTATAAAATTAATTAATAAAAAGTAAAAATTGTTAGAGAATGAATAAGTTGGGGTCATCGATGCACTTCGATAAATCGTCGAATGATGGTTGAGTATGGTCCTCATCCATAGTTTTAGGTTCATCCATCATGTATTCGCCTGAGCTAATTCCAGTTGAGGAGTCAGTTTGTGTGCTGCCTTCATCTTCGAAGCCTGTTTGTGTGTTGCCTTTATCTTCGAAGCCTGTTTGTGTGTTGCCTTTATCTTCGAAGCCTGTTTGTGTGTTGCCTGTTTGAGTGCCGACTGTACCTGCGTAAGCTGTACCTGTGAAGGATGCTTCTGGTTCTTCGACAGTGGAGAGATTGATCGGTACGAAACTTGCGAATACGCACTCATTTCAATTGTCAAAAAATGCAACGATTACTTTATCATTGTAAACACATTGAGCAATGCGCCAGACATCTGTCAACTCTCGGAACTGGATTGGGTATTTGTGATCTTGGTGGAACTGTGAGATACACTCTTGGTATTTCTGGTTTGGATCGAAATTACAAACACCTTTTTGTATTCTGGAGCAAACAAATGTTTCAAGAATATCTCTGAACTGATCCATGTATGCCTTTAACACAAGATGGAATAATGGCTCTTTCCTTGAGACATTTCGTTTAAGATCAATGAAAATGTTAGGATAAATAGGGGTAAGCTCTAATGTGCGAACTAAGATGGAAATAGGAATACCACGCAGTCTAGTATCAAGAAGTCTTTGTGTTGTGTTGTGCTTTTCTTGCGTGATTAAAGATTGATCAATCTTTCTGAAGGATGCTAAGTAGCTATTGTAGTCGTTCCAGGTTGTGACACGGCTCAGGTACTTATTCCTGAACTCGTTCTCGCTCATCTTAAGTGTTTGCATGTGAAAATTGTGAAAATAGCTCACAAAATAAATGAGATGAAATATCATAAAAAACATATCTAGATTCGGGATTTAATGATAAAACACCTGTCTCACTTTTTGTTTGAAAATTGAGTCCATCTTTCAAAACTTTATCTCAATTTTGAACAATGAAAAATTAATATGATGATTTTTTTTGTTCAAAATTGAGATAAAGTTTGCCATAATATTAGATCAAAATTGAGAAGAAATCTCAATTTAGAGATAATATTACCAAGGGTACAATGGCCCCTGAGCAATTCAATAATCTTTAAGCAAAATTGTGAACCTTTTGAAAA
The DNA here is from genome assembly GCA_023091735.1 of Trichomonas tenax. Classification (NCBI taxonomy): domain Eukaryota; phylum Parabasalia; order Trichomonadida; family Trichomonadidae; genus Trichomonas; species Trichomonas tenax. The sequence goes on along the minus strand of JALKBU010001064.1, from coordinate 14,085 downwards.
TTGAACGTAATTCAAAATAATTATAGCATAATAATGTTAGATACATATTGTATACGCAGAATCTTGAGTTTAATTTTTTGCTATCAATTTTTTCCAAGAAGTGATGTCAATAAAAATGCAGTATTCTCCGATGAAAAACAATTAGTATGATTTTTTAATGAAATTTATTTAAATCAAAGCAAAAATATTTACATCACAATTTTAAATCCATTATAATCATGTTGCATATTTGATAATAAGCCAAATTTATGTTAAAGAAAAAAATTGTGATTTTAAATTATTTGTGGAATACATATTATGCTCTATCTATAGAAACCTCAATTGCACATTTTGATGATGTCACTTTTCACAAATTGAGATATGTCGAGTGTCACATTTCATCCGATTTGATAATTGACACTATACAATTGATTTTTGACACTTAAAATATAAATTAAGTCTGAGCATGCATTTACTTTGTCTGCCACACATATTTTTTATGTGCATATTGCACATCTGATATAGAACTGGTATTTTCATTTACAGCACCTTTGCTCAATTTTCTACATTCAATATGGTATTTTTTTCAATTTATTAGATTCACGTTGTCATTTAACTTAGCTGAGTCTACATAGTTTTGTTCAATAATAAAAAAAACATCAAAATCAAAAGAATATAAATTATTTATAATAAATCGAAGTATTGAATTTGTAGAGTTAAGTTGAATTTACATCTATGGTGTACATAAATATAATCTATTCCGAAGCCTTTTTTAAGGCTGATATTTCATTTTTCGAAGAAAAATTTGGGTTAAACATTGCAGTATGTACTGTTGTGTAGATTCTCATCTTCTGAATCATTGTGCATTTGGCAGAAGCTCTAATCAAGAATTTGTGAAATTATGAATCATATCTTTCATGTGTAACGAATATCTGTCGGATCAGAACTGACAAATACTGAGACTGCGTATTTGAATTCCGAAGTTTGTGTAGAGTCAGGCAACTTAGAATATATTTGCAAGAGTCAATATAACTGTAAAAGCTATTAATGAGCAAATTTCCCATTAGGACTTTGAATGGAAATAACGAATCCGGCTTGATTTTAAATGCTAAGTGGTTAGAATACCCTACCTTCCCTAACATTGGAAAATTTTCATGACCCCATGAACTAAAAAACAAATTTTGTTACATAAGTCGAAATAAAACTTAAATCATTGAAAGCAAACAATGAGGTGTAAATATGCACATGTTTCTGCATATGAATACATGCTTAACACCGTGCAAAATAAGAAGATTGAAATATTTATAAAATTAAGAATTTAGCTTAAAAACTTTCTTACTCGTTATAAAATAGCTATTGGCAATGTGGCGTTCACATGTACGAAAATATTATTCTTAATTTTATAAAAAGAAGAAAATTTAAGATTTACCTATGAAAAATATACTTGATTTAACCAAATACTAATATAATATTAAGCAGCATCTACACATTCTATTTTATGTTATATTTGTTAAATTTTAGCAATTCTGATAATTGTGATAAAAATTTGATCGATGTATTATTATCGCATAGTACAGGCTTGGTATAAATATAAGAATTGTAACTATTGTAGGCAATGAAATCAGATATATGGAAATTATTCTTGTGCAATTTAATTATTACAATGTGTATAGATAATTTACAAATAACACATGAAAGGTATGTCATAATTACATCCAATTTGTATATCTAAATAACTATATCATGACTTAAACACTGAAAAACAATAACCAGTATAAATCCGGAGAATGAATGTGTAAATGAAAGGATATAGCTGCAGTGCAATTGTGGATATGAATAGCCAGACTGAATTCTAGATTAAGAAAATTTGCCAAAGGAAATAAAGAACAAATATGTAATTAATAGGTAATATCAGTATAGCAGCAGTGATGAGATATCGACCAGATACTAAAAATGCATAAAAGAAGATAATTATTTCTGATATAAAATGCATTGATTGTAGTGATGAAATTTAAAAGAATGATTGACTGATGCTTCTGAATGTAATTGATGAATGAATGGAATGTTAATTTGGAAGAAATAGATGACAATAAAGGGTTATCTGCTTCATTAAAAATAATGAAAAGTGACATTTTATCATAGCGAAGAATGTAATGTAAGAAGATATTGTCATGACTTAGCATTGATGATATGCACGAAGACTTTGTAAGAATTCGCGTTATTGGATTGCATAGAATGAAAACATTAAAATACCTAGTTTCACAATACTTTATCCACTCCCCCTGCCTTTGCGGGGGTTTACGTGTCATATTGTCAGATTCATTTTTTAATGGATGGTTCAACGCTGTTTACCGCAAACTCATATGTAAACTGCTAGCTGAGGCTTTTCCGCATGAATTAACGCATGCCATGCAATACATGAGTACCAATAAACTTCAAAAAATCAGCTCATAAATTAGGTAATTTCTTCATCTCTCAAACATTCATACGATGATCATTAATTTTGACTTCAAGTTCTCGAAATAAATTTTATACACTAACCACTTCTGTAATAAAAATATTATCATACCGTTAACAATTTTAGGTCCAAAATTCTTCAATCACGAAAAACAATAATTTCTTATATTTTAGTGCAGAATCGCAAAATACAGGCGAATCCTAGCACCTCCATACACAGAATATCAATCAAATCCAACAAAACGTTGAAATTTTACTGATTATTTTCAAAAAATAATGATGATTACGCTTATTCATGTAAATTTAATTTTCTCATTGTTATTAGTATCATGCAAAGAATCATTTGCTTAATTATAACTACTAAAGCAATATATAAATAAATTATCATATCAGATCTTAGTAAAAACTTTAATGTAATTCATTGGATGTATTTGAAATTAAATATTTTCATAATGTGGAACATTTTCACTATGTAATACTCCTTAATCTAACGTTTTTCAAAAATGAATGAAAAAAATTGAAAATGTCTATTTTAACGATTTGCTCAATTAGCATTCATTATATAATAATTATAAAATCCAAGTCATTATTAGGATCTCATTTTCTACCTCTTAAATGCATGAAAAAATAAATCTTTTGTTTTCATCAGAGAAATTTTTTCAGCATACTTGTGTTATTCTAACTAATAATATAAATAATATCCACTAACTATGGAGAAATGATATTCAATTAATAGCATGATAAATGAACTAATAATAAATTTCAATATATAATTTTCCTGCCAGATGAGCAGGATATGGATTTTTTGACATCACTATACCATGTATATCTTATATATAATGCATTTCATGGGATTTAAAATATATTTTTTTTTCGACAAAAAGAAAAAGAAAAAAAATAAAAAGGCTTTCCAGGAGTCGAACCAATGGCATATATAACCTTTAGCATTAACTAAACCACTACAACACAATTCAACATTCACAATTTTTATTCAATGGTGACATTAAAAATTTTGTTGACTGAAAGGTGACTCAAAAAAGGAAAAAAACGCACCAGCGCTGTTTCGAACAACCAAACTTTAATCAAAATTCCTGACACCCCCTGCTTTAGACCAGTGGCTAAAGTATTATGAAACTGGGTAATTGCATTTCATAAATTTCGGAAATTTTGATTCGGCAACAATTGAAATTGCGGCGGGATATATATATATACAACACTCATCTTAAATGCCAATAATTACGAAATAAAAATGAGCGGAAATTAGAAAAATGATCAAAATTAGTTCATTATATTTTAGTTGTCTTATTCTGAATAATGATAGGAAGTTGAAATTATGTACCAATAGCTATCTATATTAATTTTCAGATATAAGTTTGATTAACAAAGTGTTTGCTCTTCTCTGTAATCTCTGGTGCTGCGTGCATTTACATCACATGACATAGCTGCATGCGGCATCAGAGACGCCAGAGAAGTAGCCAAGGTGCTAGGATTGCTAAGATTTGGGCATTTGTGCCAATCCAATCCACAATTCTTCCTTTCAGAAGCATTCTGGAGAGTAAATCGCTGATTATTTCGAAGATCGAGTCTGAAAGGAAGAACTGTGGACTGGATTGCTAGCATTTTCGCTACCAATCCCAATCAAGCATTTAATTTTTCTTTTCAAAGTAAATTTAAACGAATATAGGATATCATTCTTCCAATAATCATTTATAATCACATGCCAAGTAAATATTTATTTGTCAAATATATATGTTTACATGTCAGATACTGAATTTTTGTGTCACTTTTTCATGACGACTTTAGGCACGCAACACCATGGAGGAGTAATGAATGTATATCCTACAAATCATAATTCTGCATTTTCAAATTTTATATTTTGTGAAGTTTACACCTTGGTAACGAATTTTTTTCCTGACATTTATTGATATTTTGTGAGAAAGAAAAAATATTCTAAAAGAAATAATCATCATATTCATATACACTGACGCAAGTAGGTGATGACTTTTGTTAAAAATTAAAGAAAATATAATGATTCCAAAGCCAAATGGATCTATTTACGATTAGAAATTGTTTTATGATTTTGTGAGGTTTATTTTGATTCAAACATCAGATATTAGTACGTTTTGGCGTAAGGAAGAGAAATAAAAGAAGAAAAAATGAATGATTATTTTTTGATATGGACGATAAATGGTTGTCTTATCAATCAGCGGGACTCCATTCAAAAAAATTGAGATATTTACGTAATCAAAGAATTTATTTATTTTAAAAATGAATTATCCTGAATATCCATACAACTATGCAACATATGTTCAAGCTTATCCCACGCCGATGCAGCCAATGTATATCCCTATGCAGCAGGATGTATCTGAGAAGAAGACATTCTCTGTTAAAGGTCCTTGGTCCCTTGAAGAAGATGAGTGCCTTAGAAGGGCCGTGTCAATGTCCTCTCCTGTTCTTTGGGATGTTGTTGCTAAGAGCGTTAGGGGAAGAACACCAAAACAGTGCAGAGAAAGATGGATGTACAGATTACAACCAGAATTAAAGAAGACTCACTTCGAGAAGTGGGAAGACGAACTCATATTCGAACAGAAGAAGAAGATTGGTAACAGATGGACACAAATAGCCCTCCAGTTACCAGGAAGGACTTCTTGCTCTGTTAAAAATAGATGGTATACAGTTCTTAGAAACAAATATAGAGATGTTAGCGATGATAACAACTCTTCTGACCATGAATCTTGTCCGGCAGCGTATTCTATTGATTCTTTGTTGAACCAAAAGGTTTTGTAAATAAATCATGTTTATTTTTTGAATTAAAAATAATCGTTGTTTAGTAATAATTATCGGAAATCCCCACAAAGTTTTGAATCCAAACCAATACATTTCCTAACAAACTTAATGCTTAAATATCGTTGTTGTGGCCCTTATTGACTTTTTAAGGTTGTTTTCGAGGTTTTGGCAATTAACCTTCTTGTTTGAAAAAATAAACAACTACTATGCTACGCAGGCTATTCGATAATTCAAAATGTATCTTATATTGCACCTTGTTAACAATCTATTTCTTAATATAATCATTTTCTAAGCCCTAGACGTGTGTCATCGTTTTAACATGGTCCTATATATATCATTGCTTAAGGATTAAGAAAGAACTGAAAAACATATTTCTGCAATTCTTAATAATATTGTTCAAAACCGAATATTCTTTTGCATTTTGAATTATTTCCTATATGCCATTATAAATTATTATTTATTTTCGTTCCCAAACCTTAATTTTCTCAATATTTAAATATTTCACAATAAGCTTTTTTTTTTTTTGAATCTCAAAAAATGTTTCCATTCTCAAGTATGCCTCGAGGACAGTATATAGATTCGATATGAGAAAATAATGATAAATCATATATTTTGTTGATGAAAAAATGTAAAATGGAAGGGCAGTAGTATTTGTAAATTACACTTTAAAACTAAAACAACGAAAATCATACATAAATTTGTATACATATATCTCTATAATCTAACAAGATAAAAATCACTCATCAATAGAACCCCATTGAGTGAAAGGAAGCATGTAATCATCATCATAAAACGCTCCTCCATCAAAATTGGAGTATTCTGGCGGTGGTGGAGCGATATATTCCGTATTTCCGTAATCTATTTGCGGAATTGGAGTCAGCGACGTCGGAGTCACTTCATGTGCCAGATTTGGCTGAGGCGTCATTATGACGTGCTTTCTGAGCGTCCACTGCCTCAATTCCGCATAATTAGCGTTCAATCTCGGAATAATCTCCATAAGTTCTTTTGATGCTTGGTTACTGGACGGAAACGGCGAGTACTGGAGTTTGTGAAGGGAACTGTTGATAGAACTTTTACACTTTCCTAACAAATAAGAAAGTTGATGAGTGTTAATTGCAATTCCATCACTAATCCAACAAACACCACACACCAGAGCTCTTTTCCAATCCTCGCCATCAGATTTGTTAATGAAATTACGAATTCTTTGTAACATATCGTTAAAATTCTCTAATCTCTTGTGTCTGCAGTTCCTGCACTCAGAGGAGGTCAGATTTTGTCGCAAAATATTGTACTCAGCTTTGTCGCTATCGCTGAGCATTGCATAGTACTCGCTTACGTTTCCTTCCATTTCCTCTAAAAATGATTTTAAAAATGCTAAAATTTTGTCACTTTTATTGTCAACATAAATGTTTGTCGCGACCATTTATAAAAGGCCATAATAAAAGTATCCCGACTATATAATCACTTCTCTTCTCATGAAAATGGATCTATTTTCGGGATATTGCATTGTTTTTTGATTATTGGCACTGATTTTCAAATATTGATGAAAAAATCAAAACTGTGCTATGATGGTTATAAATCTGATATATGTTGCTGTAGATGATGAATATCATAAATGCAATGAGATGATTTTCTATTGGCGAAATTTTTTCAAATAATTATTTTTGTTTTCACCATTATTTCCTTGTTCTATTGAGCCTAGGCATGAAATAACCTCGCTACAATACGATAGTTATGTTTGATATATCTTCTTTATAATCAAAACATGAATTAGACTATGCTTACATGAAAATCAGCTAAAACTGATGCATAGAAAACTATACAAATGATATATTTTTGATGATATTGGTTTATTTAGAATTGATATCGTTTACACGTTTGAAGTTCAGCATTGGCGTTAATGAATACTACAGAAGAAAAGTATGAGTCATGTAATAAAAGTTAATGGAAAGTAAAGTTTATGATTAAAAAATATAAAATTCACTTAAAAAGCCTTATCGACGAGAGTAAAATCATCGATGTATGGGTTACGGTTGCCCTGTGTCTGGTTCACACGGTCGTTTCTGCGGATCTCGAAGGCACTTGGTGGGAATTGGTTATTCCATCTCTTCAAGAGCTGAAGGTCGAACTTATCGTTGAGATTGTACTGGTCGTACATTGTATAGAAGTAGAAGATAGCACGAGCGATTCTGCCCTTATCCTGGTCCAAAGGCATGAATTTGTTGTCCTTTGTGATGCAGGAGTAAGCGGATGGGTTGGATGGCTTGTTGGACTGGCACTGGTTCTCGTTGCACCAGTAAGCACATGTGTTGATGTCTGTTTCGGTGTATGGGAAGTTTCCACGCTTGTTGTTGATCTTTGATGGGCAGGCGAAGAGATGGTGAAGGTCAGACTTCATTGGGAGCTTCTTGTCGAATATTGACTGTGGGCAAATGTGTTCAGCGTTGACGTCAACAGCAGAAACAGAAACCGTCTGATGGCACTTCCATGGATAGTCATTTGACACGTAAACGAGCTCTATCTGGTCGTTCTCGCACTCAACTTCGTTGTAGAGGTAGATTTTAGCCTTCTGGTAGTTATATGTTTTATGATCTGCGTATAAGCGCTTTAACATCTGTTTCGTGGTTTCTCCGAGTCTTGGACGGCCCATGTATGCTGGTTTACGAAGGCAAACAAGGTTAATCAAAGAAAACATGCTTAAAAATGATAAAACGATGATGAACAATCGATTATTTTCCACACAAATGTTAAACCTCCGACGATTATCTTCCACACAAAAAATGGTCGTTATATTCCCAAAAATTTGATTCCATTTAATGAGAAAATAACGTGAATGTTATTTTAAATTGAAAATCATGGACTCTTTTTTGAATTATTTTCAATTCTCCTTCTCAATTTAAAATCTCAATATCCACCGCTTAAAAAATCAATATTTATTCAATTTTTATTATATGTACACAATTGAAAGCATATTTCGTATCATTAAAGAGTTTTTTTTTGGTTTTTTGAATCAGGCCACTTCTGTTGATACCACACACTATGACATCGATTTCCAAAACAATTTTTGGGAGAAAATCATCCACTCTTTATTGTTTTTTCTCCATAGAAAGTTTATCAAGTTTACATAACAAAATTTAAAATTACCCGACATATATTTACAAATCAGATTTCAACGTTACATGTCAAATAATTACATATCAAATTTTGAATTTACATGTCGAATATTAACTATGTCAAAAACAAGATTTACATGTCAAACTTTTCTTGTTAATATTTTACATTGTCAAAAATATTTTTACGGGTCAGAATTCTTCTTCAAAATCGAAATGCTTTAATTTTTTTTTTTCTCTATAGAGTTGAGTTTTGATAAAATCTCCAATAGAAATTGGAAGTTATCCATCAGCATATTTTGCTTTTTGATGATTTCAAAGCGTTTGCAAATTATCAAAATACACTAAAATATTTATAAAACAACAAAAATTCTTACATTATATTTCTGCAAGACTCTTCATAATATCATTCAATGTGCTGCTGATTCTATATGCGTAGTCGTATATTGCGTATCTGAACACATTTGCCTGTTGCACAATAAATGCATCAATCTTAGAGAATGACTTGTTCAAGTCTTCGTTGTGCCTTCCTTTTCTGTCTATGAAGTAGTGAATGAAGTACTTCATCGAGTTTGCTTCTTCAGTTGATATGCTTGACAATATCTTCTCTAGTCCTTCAGCTCTCTTTAAATCATTCCATTCGCTTCCATTTATGGACATATTGAACATGACAACTATGTTCTTAAAGTCTAACTTAAGATGATTACAAGCATCAGAGAATGATTCTATTGGTGAAAATGTTGCAACCTTTGAAGTTATTTTCTCTCCATTATTGAAACAGCTCTGCTCGAATGCATCTTTTAATTCAGTTGAAATGGAACTTCCGTTGAACCTAAGGAATATATAAGAGAACAAAATGAATGTCATTGTATCTTTATCAGCAATTTGTGTGTCGAGTAACTGATCAATAAACGATGTCAAGAGTTCGGTATTTGTTGGGTATGCGAGAGAAACTAAAATGATGAATAAATAGCTATCCTTGATCATATTTCCTTTGTCATTGCTCATTTCTATCAGAGAGAAGATAATACTCATTATACTTATTGTTACTTCTTTTCCAATCTTGAATCCAATGATAACTGGCGAAATGTACCACAATGGAAAGTCCATTATTGTCGAAGCATTATCATCGTTCATTGCGAGATCTGCTAAACTTGTTACTGCAAATGTTTCAGCCATTTCGTTTGCTCCTAAAGAGAGGAAACAAAGTGGCATTAAAAGACCAAATGTGAAACGTGTTTTCTCAAAAACAATGTTAAAAACATCGAGAGAAACTTTCATTTTTTCTAACTTTCCAATTGCCGCGAGAATAAACTTAATAGAGTTGTATTGAGTGAGTTTCAAGATAATCAAGAAGTAGTTCGCTGATTCTTCTGCATTTTCGTTGATTGATTGCAAAAATTTCTTGCAATATTCTTCTTTTTGCGAAAGTGAATTTGTCTTTGAATCTTCCAACAAAACGAAGAGATTTTGCAAAACAACAACAATGTCATGATTCGATTTATGTTTCACAATTAACTCTAAAAGGAACTGTGCATCATTTTGATTTGAAACTGCTGTTAATCTATTCAAGAATTGAGCAAAATACTTTCTTGTTTGTATTTCGTTTCTACACGGACCATCATTTGCAAATAAGTCACAGAAGAAACCTAAATATCTTGTTAAACTTAATTTCTTTGTGACATTCATAATCTGAGCGTAATACAATACAATGAGCTCGAATTGATCAGGACTAGATTTGGCCCAAATAAAAAGATTCCCAATGATTGCTGAAATGAAATTCTCGTGCAATTCTTCTGGTAATGTTTCACATGTGTTGAGTAATTTCTTGAATGTGTCGAAGCAAATAAGATGTGGATGATCTAATATATATGTGATAAATCTTTCATATCCATCGAAATCAACGGTAACAGAGAAGATTTGTCTCATGATCGATAATATATTATCAAATATTTCTGGTTTTTCTATAACACGAAGCAAATGAGATAAAATGTTTGCGTAATTAACTGCTTGAGCTGCTTCTAATAAACTAAATGGAGATGTTCGTGGATAAACAATTGTGTTCTGGAAACGCTGTTCAGTTGTTGACAAAGTGAGATTTGATCCATCGTAAACTAAATTCTTCTCATTATCATCATCAATAGAGTTAAAGATTCCTGTGTAAATCTTGAACTTGCAGAACTGACCGAGTTGCTGGAATGGTTTATCGCCTTCATGTCCACCAACTAATATCTTTACTGTATCACCAACGAAAGGACTGAACTTAGTATCACATGAATTTCCGCTCAGATTAAGAGAACTGAATGTTGTGACTTTAATTATTGGATCTGTTCCAATCTTGAAAGAGAATATCAAATCACACCACTTTCCTCCTTCAAGAGATCTCATTAAACAAGATGTCGTCGTTGTATCTTTATCATCATAGATAACGAAGATTTGATTTCTTGAAATGAAAACATTGATGAATGAATTTTCGATATCAATGATCTTAAATAACTCAACGAGGCCTTCTTGTCTGAATAAAACAACAGTATCAATGCACAACGAGATCTTGATTGAAAAAGATTTGTTGAAAACTTGTGCAGGGAATGATTCATTGCAAAATTGCGTCGGAACGAAACCAAGTGGAAAAACTGTTCCTCCGAGAGAAGCACAACGTCCAAATGACTCATCAATCAACAAAGAAGCTGATTTCGCATGTCCGCGCTGCAACATCTGTGTGAATTGGTTTAATACATTCTGTGACGAAGCTTGCGAAACAATTCTTGATAATAAATGAATTGCGATTGCTTCTGCTTCTTCATCTAAGCGAATTGGCATTTGATAGTCGTGAGATGAAACATATGTTATCTCTGTATCCATAGTGAAATACTGTATCAATAAAACATCAACGCCTAATTCATGCAATTGGAAAATCGTTGATGATTGAAGATCAACCATTCTAACAAACGCTTTTAGAATGTTTTTGAGTCTTGAACTTAATCCAAATGCACCAATAGCCAGAGGAGCTCCAATTTTTGATGCAATTGGCAAATAAAGGTTTGCATCGAAGCTGCAGCGATTTGTGATTTTTCCTATCATTTGATAAATGTAATCTGATGGTTCTTGGCCGCATGTTTCACTAATAATCTGTAATATGATACTGAAATATTCGGAACTGACTGAAAAATCAGGATCAACTTTCGTTAAAACAAACAAAAAATCGAATATAAAATCATTTTTCTTGACATCGATTCCGATTTGTAATAACTTAAGGAAGAAAGGTTTGAGGATGTCAGAAGATATATTGTGATGATTGCCGATGGCTACCATCAGTTGTATAATGGAATAAGCGAGAATTACGTAATCATTGTTTTTCTGGCAATTTTGTGCACAAACATCGATAACTTGTTTAAAAAACGACAACGCAGGCTGTAATTTCATGATATCATTGCAGTTACACATGATTGAGATAATGTTAGGTATTAATTTCGTGCCGCAGTTTTTGTTAAACAGAAATCTATAAAAATGTTTCACGAATGTTTGCGATGATAAACAAATATTTGCAACTTCTGGAATTTGAACTAAATAGTTCAAAAAGTAGAAAATAGTACTTCTCGCTTGCTTGAATTCATTCAATTGATATATGGATGTAAAAAAACAGTTCACAAAGCCTTCGTTAGCGAAAAACTTCAAATTCAATTTCGATATATTGCATTGAAAAAGTCTCACGATAAATTCCGCAATTAACAGTGGAGAACTCGGAAATCGTGCAAAAACATCAAATATCAAGTCAGGGCTGTTCCTTGTGATGATTTTAAACAACTTTTGTCGTCCAAAACTTACATCATCATCAATTGTCTCGAAAATATTTTGTTGTGATGACATAATGAAGGACTCCGTGATCACCTGATACGAGTTCGACACAGACGAAACGATTGTAAGCTTTTCAATTATCATTATAATTAAACTCGCGAAAATTATAACTTGTGCTTTGTTTTCTTTTTTAATAATATCTTCACACACCTTGAAAAAGAGCTCTCTGTACTTGTTCGAAACAGGAATCAACGCATTTGCAATTCTTTCTGAATATTCAGACAATTGAGTTCCGATAAACGAAAAATTTGTAGGGAAGATATAGTCAAAAATCGTTTCTCCCTCTATATCCATATCAAAGAAGTCCAAAGGAAGATTTTGAATGTCGATTATTGGGAAATTTTGTGTTGATGTTTGTATTGTTTTGTTTGATTGAGGGATAAGCGAAAACAGACAATAAGGAATTGTGCCAATAAGCATAATCATGATTTCATGCGGTGCATATTGACTCATATATCCAAAAACCATCAATCCTTTGGAATCGAGCATAGAAACGTATTGGCTGATGATTTCGTAGACTAAAGATAAGTTTGCATTAACGAAATATGGTCTTTTTTCGGTAGATGCGTGAACTAAAAACGTAAGAAGCTCTTTTCTTGTTTTTTCTGAATGTGTGTTCGCAATTATAATAATTTTGTTGAAAACCTTTGTCATTTTCACTGTGAAAAACTTCGATTTGTCGAAAATTTCAATAATCATAATAATGGCTAATTCGCTAAATTTGAAGTTCTGCGTATTAAAGCACGATTTAATCGCGAGCCTGAGAGTGTATTCGAGCTGGTTTTCAGCAATTCCTGCGTTTTCATATAATTGTTGATAAGTGTATAAAATTAAAAGCAATTCCTCTGTTGTTTTAACGTGACTGGTATCAAAGGACCAAACCACACATTGGTAAAATAGCAGAATCAACTGTAACGAAACAGAATACTTCGATTCGATCAACATTCGAGGAAGAGGATCGAATGTGTGGCTGTCTACAACGAATTTAAATCCTATTTTACGAAATATATCGATTGATGTTACTTTGTTTTTGATATCTTCAGCCAATTCGAACTTTTGATTCTTATCTAGCAAAGGAATGCGAGAAATGGCCGTTCTCTTCACGATGTCCTGGAATTCCCACTCCATGGACACCGCCGCCGATGCCGACTCAAGAAGACTCTGAATCGGGTGCTTTCTTGGAGGCATCGAAATTGTTTTTTGATAAAGAATAAAAAATCTGACAAATTCTTATTTTTTTGAAGATCATATTTTAAAAATAACATTTCATTTTTTGATATTTTTAATTAACAGCCTTATGTGATATTTTCTACTTGTTCCGATCTTTCTAGGTATTGCCCATTCGTTCGAAATGACGAAGGCTTGTCTAAAATTTATACGCAAAGTCGGCGAAACTCGTTTTTTAAATCACTGGATTAACTTCTTGCTAAGTTATTGAACCTCAATGTACAAAATCATGTTGTGCATGATATATTAAAGAATTAGCTAACAAAGTCTATATCTCATTAAAATAATAGAGATATCTTGCATCAAAAACATTGATTTGCCATGATGTGCTTTACTCATTATAATATATTATATTACCATTGTATAGCATTTATATAACGTAAAATAGGTTGTTGTCGATGATAAATAGGTAAATCTAATCACAAATATGTTTTTTTTGGGAAAAAAAAGTATTCCAAGTGTTCACACATAAGCTATGTGTGTTATTCTCCCAAAAATAATGATCATTCTTTTCAAATTTTCCTGCTCTATTCTTCTCAATTTATGAGTCTATGACAAAAGTGAACACCAAAAAGTGACAGGGGAACCTTAAAGTCACTTTTCATGAATAAACTGTCACTTTTTGCGCGGGCAAATTGTCACCTTTATAAAAAGTGTCATAAATATCTTT
>JALKBU010001063.1:0-17386 GCA_023091735.1 Trichomonas tenax | reverse complement strand
TAGACTGTGCCACTTATACCACTGGATAGACAACTATCAATAAGCACATGAAAGTACTTTCAAATCGAAAAAATATTGATCAGATAAAAAGTTATGAAGGTCGCGGGACTACACCGTAGAAGGAAAATTTTTCCCATAGATGTGATCCTAAAATATTTGCTCCTGTAAATTCACCAATTTCGAGATTTGCTGGTAGAGCTGTAATTAAAACTGATGTTAATATTAGTGCTAAATTTCGATTCTGCATCAATGCAGAAACACAAATTAATATGCTCGACAATTCAGAACGACTTTTAAGTTTTGAAATGGAAATCATGACTGTGATATGCTATTGAATAAATAAACATTACTTAACTAGATATTAACATACAATTATTTTCAATTCAAAACTTATCGTTTTAGAAGGGAAAATAATCACAAGCTAATATAATACCAATTTTCACTCATTTTTCACGCGCTTTCGCGCCCGTAAAACTGGTAAATTTATGAAAATATCTGCTTCCTATAATAATGATGAGATTTTGTTGTATGTCGAAAACTGGCAAATTTGGTAACATACACAATCTACCATATATTAATAAATATTGCGAGATTACCAGCATGAAAGTGAAATAAATTTACATTGTTTAGTCAATATAGAAGTTGCCTATTAAAATGGACTTTGGATTGATGATATCAGAATTTTGTAAATCATATGCCTTAAAAACATTAGTGAGTTTGCAGTAAACATATTTCCAATGAAAAATGGATAATAATCCATACATATTTACTCATTTTCATTTTGATCATTGATGTTTAACACTTTTTCTGCATCACATTTGCAACATGAAAAGGAAGCAAAATTATATGCAGATGATGTTTCTATGATGTTACCATCAACATAACATTCTTTCACTGTAAATATATTGTTCTTATAATTTTGAAACAAAACCGAACTAAAGTCGCGGGATAAAGGGGAAAACGCTGTTTTATTTAGGAATTTTTGAATATAGATATCTCATGTGAATTTTGGTTAATTTAATTTTTTGAATTAATAACAACAAATTTATTCATTAACAATATACTTAAACATGAGGACAGATTTCTTTGATAAACCTTGTTCCATTGAGAATGTGTGTTGATCCGATGTGGAACTCTATGTTGCCTTGATACAATATTTTACCCATATTGCGGAAAAGAGCAATTTCTCCAGGTGTTACACCGCCAATGATGAAAACCATGACTTTCTTGGCATCATTGGACTTCGCTAAAGCCTCCAACTTAGCATTTCTTGATGCTTCGAAAGGTATTTTGAGATCAGAGCAAATCTTTGGAACTTCATTTTCACTTTTGATTTCGTTCACGAATTGAACGATTCGTGCCATCAAAGGAATATATCCATCGAAGAATGAACCGAGATCATTCTCGTTGAACTGCTCCACAACTTCAGGATCATTTCTATCTGACGGCATCAACTTGTATTCAGTCCAATTCGTTTTCCATTGATTTGATTTCTTGAAGAAGCCACCGTGCATTTGCGTCAACAGACCGAGACGATCTAAGTTGTCGAGATCCTCCAGGAAGTCAACACCATAGTGGCAGACCATCTGCTGTCGTATTTCACTCGCGTAAGTCTTAGGGAAGCCCTGGCGGATGTGTGACGCAAGAGAAAACAAACGAATCGCTTCGCAGTAATTTACTTGATTTTCGAGATATTTCTCAGCGAGTAATGGCTCTGGCTCGGATCCAATAAGTGTATCGGCTTCGAAAGAAACAACTTCTTTGAAGTGTTCGTCTTGGCTGACAATATTGACGAGATGATCCATGATTCCGATATGAAGTTCAAGAAGTGGCTTGATTTGGGCTAAATAATCAGCTTTGAGGGCTTGCTTCTTGAATGAGGACATATCCATACCTGGTTTGAGACCTTCTTTCGTCTTAGAAATATCAGTAATTTTATCTTGAACTGTAATTGCTGCTTTTGGCAATGCCTGGGTTCTGATTTCTTTGAAAACTTCATCAGCATCACTCAGCATGATTTCTTTCTGTTTATATTGAATTGTGTCTGGTAATTCAAAAATTCCTACTGAAGAATCAACAAATCGATCTAAAACAGCTCCATAAGTAAATTCTGTAATGAGTGGTGTCAATATATCAACTATTCTGTCAACAATAATCAGTTTTGAGTAAGTTGGTGAAATATTGAATGCAGAAGCTCCAATTTTTGCTCTATTCTCTTGCATTAGATTTTGTACCGTTGGAGCAATAGATCCAACTGATAAAATCTGAGGAAAAACACCTGCAAGCATCTCAACTTTCGTAAGTGCCCTTGCAATTGATGCTAATGACTCAATTTCCTCTTCCAAGAATATCCTTCTGAAACAATTTATTGTTGGAACCAAAAAATGATATGATTCCAATGGAAGTAAATCGAAATAAAATTCTGTTATTGTTATTGTCGATTCCAATCCCGATTTTTCAACCAACTTCTCGCATAAAATTCCGTATCTCGGGAAAATGAATATGTTTCTCGTTGCATTTGGCGCGATTTTGAATATTTTTAGAGTTTTTCTCATGAATTCGGGCTCATTAGGTATCATTACTATAAGATTCAACTGATCATCAGTTTTTTCAATAGTTTCCATGTCAATCACCTTCGAAAACTTTTCATTTAAATAATCATGAGTTAATAATCGAATGAAATAGTGCATATAATACGACGGGATTGCCAATATTGGATTTTCAGCGATATTTCTGAGCTTCATGTTGAATTCTGTTTTACATTGTGCGCAGAAAGTTGTGAGAAAAGAATCTTCCATTTTTAAAATAACCTTATTATCATTCTATCTCGGGATCAACATTTCATATATGAATACATATTGATTTCATTGAAGCAACAAAATGAATGGAAGATAGGAAACTTATGGTATTGATATCAAATACCCAACAACATTGTATATTGAAATAAAACAAAGTTTTATTTATTCGAAGATGTGTTTCTATTTTAGCTTTTGATATGAACATTTAACCCAAAAATGAGCTGCTGATGTTCTTTATTTCCATTTGTTTGATTTATATAAATGAGTGAAAACTTTAATTATAGAATCGTATATTCTAAAACGATATGTTTTGAATTGAAAATAATCGTATGTTCTATAATTTGTATTTCCACTGAAAAAATGTGGGATAAGATTTCATTGATAAAGGTCCGGAAAAATGTGTGTTTATCCTTTTTGATACACCTATAATTAATGCTTTAATTAACACAAACGATTATTTATTTTATATCGAAATTCTGCATTAATGGTTTTCTAATCTCTTGATGTGCTGGTTTTCTAAGCACTGAGAAAATTAAATGGTAAACACTGTAATGAGAGCTATGCTTAATAAAGCAGTGGTAACAATTAGAGCAGTTTCCAGACGTTTGAGGCCATGATTTGCATTTTCATTTTGCGAATCATTTTCTTCTGGAACACTTTCATTACATCCATAACCAGTGAATCTTGGGATGCTATATAAATAAGGAATTTCAAATCCTTCTTTGAGATAAATATTCTGTGCATAACCCCATAAATCTGTATTTACAAATGGATGATTTGGAATTCCATCATCATTATTGTAACAAAAAGCAAAGCGTTCAAAATTAAATTGTGGTCTATAACTATTACTAGCAATTTCAAATATTGAGGGGGAAGTAACAATTACCTTTATACCGGTTTTCGCAGATTCTTGATATGGTTTAATAAAATTCACCGCATTGAAAACCCTTACAGATTCAGGTATCTTATATGTAACAGGAACATCACCAAAGGTATATTGTAGGGAGCCATCAAATTTCCTTATCAATGAATTTCCATCAGCAAGATAAAAATCATTGTCTAGAGGAACTTCGATTTGGCAAATGTAATATGTGCGGCCAAAGGAAAACTCTCTAAGTGTACTTGAGAAAACTAATTTACCAATTATTGCTTTAGAAAAGCAGTATCCAGTGAAATTAACAAAATTCTTTGATAGTGTCAAAGACTTGAATCTACACTCTAAAAATGGTTCACCTATCATGCCACCAAGTGTATCTGGCAGTATCAGATCATCGAGAGAATAGCGAGTTACTAACAGAAACCAACGTATCAGGGAGCTTCAGTACTTTCAAGTTGTTACAGTCAGCAAAGCAATATTGCGGTAGACTGGTTATAAAAGTTTGCGACAAATCTAATGTTTGAAGAAAATGACAACTTCTAAAGCTCGAATCTCCAATTATTTTAACAGGTGAAGTTATTATAATAGCTGTGGAATTAAAGTTTGAGAAACCAGATATTCCCGAAATAATTGTCACTGAATGCTCAATTCCACTCGTTCCATACGGCGGATATGCAATTAAAACAGTGAAATTCTTTGTATAAACAGCTCCATTATAAATGATATAATTTGGATTTTTGCCTTCAAAATACTCTATATGATGAAGAGCACCAATAGAACCTGTATCGTAAAAGTTTAAATTCCTCGGAAACTTGAATCTTTTGAACCAAGCACCGAAAAAAGTTAATCTTGGAAGTGATGTGAATGTTTCAGGAAATATTACCTCTTCTGCTCTGACTCCCATGAAAGCATATGGCTCTATGAAAGTAGTAGGTTTTGTGTTTGATAGATTTATGATCCTCAATGATGCTTCTCTAAAAGAATATTGGCAAATGTCTTTGATATTTGGTGGGAAAACAAATTTGGTAAAAACTGTGTTTTGGAATACAGATCTATCTATTCTAGTGATAGAATCAAGGACTATTATTAATGTAAACTAACAATTAGAAAATGCGTTCCTTGATATAACAGTTACTCGAATTCCTGAAAAATATGGGTCAATTGTAATGGATCCAGTATACGAAGGGTCATCAATAACAACATTGGTCTTATCTCCGATGTTTACATGATCACCTACATTCACATATTGAATATTAGGAATGTTTTCCAAACATTTAATGAAAAGTGACTGATACATTGGTTTTACAATAAAAATACCTTTGATTCAACCTTTGAAAAGGATCACATTAACCAATTGCTCTTATTTCGATTTGATTCTAAAATTCTTCAATCAATTCGATATCGTGGATCAGTATATTGTCAAAATTCGTAGCAATAAAGAATATATTTGAATGTATTTATTGTTCAAGCTCAATTCTGTTTTTGAAGTTATCCAAATTATTAAATATCGTCATATTCTTTCAGAAATTTATATTTATGAGTTTTTATATCTCGGTTCTATATATCGAAAAGCATATGTGGTTTTGACAATATATTAATTTATATGTATTCTTTGTTTTAAAAATGAATTGTATTCATTTAATGATAGCAATTCTTGCTTATACTATATTGTATGAGTTCCAGGAAGGGTTATGATTTTTGGCAAATAAAATTTTTACATGACAACAAAATTTATAATTTTGTAAATGACTTCAGATCTCTATATAAACAAAATTAAACCAAAATTAGATCAAATCTCGATTGAATACGATCATTTCAATGCGGAAATAGAGAATATTTATTGTGAATACCTCAATTATATCAATAATTCAAGAATTAACGAACCAAAAGTAAACAGTCATTACGTTCCGAAGGGAACATTCGATTTGCTAACACAGTATGAACTCATTTTTAGACAGTATTTGCTTGAATTGCGTCAACATTTAAACAATCTTTCAGTTCGATCAAAAAAATCCAAAGATATTTTAAAAACACTAATAGTATTAGAGCTAGAAGATGATGAACCTATCAATAACATACAATCAGAGATCAGAAAAGCTGAAAATATCCTTGATAACAAAGATATCGACGAAATGCAAGATTCTGTTATTGAAGATCTTGCTGCAATCAATGAGCTAACGGATTCAAACAAGAAGAGACGTAATTTACTGAAAAGTTTATCAGATAATTTATTATTACAACAAAATCCTCCTCTTTCACCTTCAAAGATTAAAAATCCTTTCAAAAAGGCCACGCTATCGCCTAAATCTAACTATGAACACGAAATTCAACAACTCAGGAAAGAAATTGAGATACGAAAGAATAAACTCAAAGAGAAAGATAAACAGACCAAAAAACTGAACTCAAACAATCTCAAGGAAAGAAAAACCAAAGAGAAGCAGTTAGAAGATGAATTGGACAAAGCACAATTAATGAATGAAAAATTAAAATTATGCAAATCATTAAACAAAGAAATTGAACGATTAGAAGACGAAAATTCGCGAATGAAAGAAGAACACTTCAATTTGACACAAGAAAATGAACGTTTGCGAAGAGAAAACTTCACTGCTGAAAGAGACAAAGCAAATCTGGAAGCGAATAAAAAAGAAATCGCAGCAATGAAAAAGAATGTTGTACGCCTCAAAAACGAAATAGATAATGGGGAAAGATATATCCAAGAGCTCAAAAAACGTGTCAATGATTTGTCAATCATAGTCAACCAAAAGGAGAAAGACTTCAACAATGATGAACATAGAGTTAAAAGTCTCGAAAAGACAATGGATAAAACTGATGCAGATCTTGTTGACACAATTCAGAAGAATCAAATGACTCTCGCATCAATGTCTGACAATGATATGGGTGCTGAATATCCATCTAATAACTATTCTGATGAAATTGTTAAATTGTTGAATAGTGATATTTCAAGATCTGCATCAGAAGAAGTTTTAAATGACAGAACAAAATTAAATGATTCTTTAGAGCTTTCTCCAATAAAGCAGAGGATCGAAACACCATCAAAGCATTTAGCTCCCACTGTCAATCATAGCCCTAAGAGTTTTAACAATTACGGCAATGAGTATATCGATGAATTGACTTCGTTATTCAGTTAATTTTATTTAGTATTAATGTTTGTATTCGTTTTAATTAAAATGAATAACGGTGCGAGAAATATTTCATATATGAATGAAATAACAGAATTCAGCATATAGAATGAATTGACAAGCAACACATACTTTGCACTATTGTTGATTATGTAAATAATACCTTAATTATTATTTACATTGTAAACAAAGAAACTCCCTGTCATGCTAATATTAATAACAAACAATTTCATAAGGGATTTCTGTACCACAATGATAGCTCCATAAAGCATCATTTGCAGGCAAACTTATAATTTGGTATTACCTTATAGACCGAAAGATTTTAATCCATTACTTTTTTTGACATTTTTTTTGTCATCTGCCAAAAAGTTCAAAATTTGTCATTTGCCAATACTCGAATCACCTATTTTCATGCTAGCAGTGTTATTTTTAAACATTTTCTTTTGCCTGCAATGCATTTATTTAGATTTCATATGAATATAGATAAAATTTTAACCATATTCTAGTGTTGTTATAATAAGGCCCAAAGGTGAATAATTAATAAGTATTTTATCAATAACCAATATATTATCGATTTTGAAATCTAATTTTTTGTATTTGGACATTGATAGTTTATAAACTATTATGAAACGTGTTTTAAAATTAAATTATAGTTCAATACACATGGTATCTTATAAAAGATTAGATATTTTCGTATTTTAAATATAAACATTGGCTGAACCATGCTATATCAAGAGATATCGAGTATAGCTGTATATCTGTAGAAAGAGTGGATGAATGTCGAAGATTTCTTACCCACTAGATTTCTTACACTAAAGAAATGCGATAGACGGTCATAAAAACGAAATCCTGGTTCAACATTGAGTGAAATAAACACATGATAGATTTAATAACTTAATCAAACAAAAATACAATAAATTTTCATTCTTTGACGTCAATAGGGGAATCTATAGGAAGATTTGGCTCTGAGTGATTCCTAAACAGCTTAAGGTTAGAACTTTGTTGTCCGTTCCAAAACACAGGAAGAGGTTCATCTGATAACTTTGCAGAAGGAAGATCTGTATGAGAATTAGATGAAGAAAGATCAAACCTTGGCTGTGACTCATTCAACACCCGGCTCGCGACCTTGAAAAATGCGTGTCTTTTCAATTCAATTCTCGACATTTTGATATCTTTCAGTCTTGCGAATTCCAATTGACTGCTTGTCGTCGTTAAGAAGAGCTTGTCATTGAATTCCTGTTGGTCCGAAGTCGCATTCATCCACATTAACTGTTCAGATGTATATCTATTTGACGTTTCGTCCTGAAGGACCACAATATGATCAAAGTTTTTGATTCCGTAGTTCTCCAGCTTCATATTCGACTGTAGTGCGATTCCGTGGTAAATAAAACATTTCGGTGAATTTGCAAATAAAGAGCTGAGCTCAAAGACTCGCGTAGATTTGCGGACAAGTATTTTCTTGATGATTTGGTTCGGCTGACATAAGTAAATAATCAATTGGTCATCACAAAACGACATTATTTTGTTTTACAAGTTTTTTATAAATGTCACTTTTCTCTTTGAAATTTAGTGAATTCAAATTTTATGATAGTTTTGAATTTGTAAAACGCCGCAAAACCATGTTTTCCTGTATATACATATGATGGAGGGGCTGTTTTCATCAAAATCATATAAATATTATGGGATTTTCGTAAACTTTTCTAGTAAAAAAGGACAAATCAGCTGAATTTGGCAAGTTTCAATCGGAATTTTGGTATGCACAGACTTAGTATATGCTATTTTTAAAGTTTATTTCATGTGTTGAAAAAATAAGTTTCAAAAATGTCCAAAAATATGAAATCCGTAAATTACATTATATGCAGATATTATATTTCAAGTTTATTTCGATTTTGAAAAAGTCATTTTCTAAAATTGACTGAAAACATGAAATATAGATATCACATCATATGTATATTCTAAATAATTGGTTTATTTCGGATTTTACAAATTTCAGTTACAAAATCGTCAAAAAATGCGCATATAGTTATGGTATCATTGGTTCATTCAATGTTTGAAGTTTGGATTGTTTTTTTGTTTCGACAATGATTGCAAGTATAGCATTTTTATGATGCTGTGAGTATAGATTTCCACTCAGGATCGAATTTTGAAATTTTACCTGACATAATTTATAAAAATCGAGATTTCGGCTTGGACACTATTGGGACACAGGAATTTTTGATCAAAACAGAGATTTAAATTTTGATACCAATGACATCGATAAAAATCGCATAGTTCTACTCCATGCTATCATTTGATCTTATATTTTAAATTTGAGCGATTTTTCATGACAAAAAATCACTATCTATTGTTCTTTTAAAATCTCGTTTTGAGCAATTTCCGATAGATGACATTAATCTTCACATATTATACTTTAAGATGTCAGGTGCTGTTATGATAACACACATAAATATTTAAATCATTGTTCATACAATGTTAAACAATGATCACAAATCGAAATCTATAACCACAATGGAGTAATATGTCTATTTATTAGAATGCTAGGCATCAGAGATAAATTATAATGATTATTATAAAAGAACATTCTGTAAAATTTATTTATGGTTTTACATGCCATATTGTCAGATTAAAATTATTGATCTATCGTCTTTTGACATCTGACATCTTACATGACATATAATTTTAATGATCAATTCGCTATATTGCTCCGCAACCGATGATAGAAATTTAAGGTGAAGCCAAGCTATAAAAAGAGGGAAAACCCCTTCTTTCAGGGAGTTAGCCTCCATTTTTGAGGTGTAACGATAAATCATTGTTTATCTTGGCTCCACTTTTTTTCTTGTTTTCTCTTTTGAGTTTTGCGATTTTTAACGAGTAACCCTCTTCCTGGACGAATCTGATGAAACATTTACGTGCTTTTTGTGGGTGCTGATTCTAGTGGTGCAATCTGTTTCATGATCTTAGCAAGGTATTACTTAATCATGATATGATTACAAACAGAAACCCATTACAAATCATTAATGGGCTTCTGTTATGAATCTCTTTGATGATTATAACAAATATATCTCACTATTATAGCGTTCGCTCGCTTATTTTTGCTAGAGTTCCCCTAGAAAAATCAAAAAATAGAAAAGAAAAAATACGCTACGCACACTAATCAAACGGCATTCCTTTGCTCATACATCGAGCATAGATAACGTTATGCTACCTCAAATTCACATAAAATTTGCTCATTGGTAACATTACATATCAAATTTTCGACTTTACATGACAAATATCAGATAATACGTGTCAAAAGTGGTGATTTTTGTTATTTTACATGTCAAAATTCGCTGAAATCTCATGGAGGCATGGAGATACTCAAGTTAAATAGACAAGCAAATGCTATAAACACACTCAGCACCCCTGAAAAGCACGTAAATGTCTTCTCAGTTTGGCTTGATAGGGGATTTACTCGTTAAAAATCGCAAAACTCAAAAAAGTCAACGGGAAAAAAATTCAACCGTTTATCTTCAAGGATCAGATCGAAATTGACATGTAAAGAATCAATTTGATATTCATCCTTGCCAGTCATTCCGATCATTTTATTTTTCTTACCTTTACAAGTCAAAATTCGTTTTTTGTCATATATTATGATCCTTTTAATATCATAAATTATTAAATGTTCCGTAGATTTTGGATAAAATTTTCGACTGCTTGACACATAAAAATTTATTTTTGCCTAAAATTGGAGAAAAAGAATTTTTTTCTGAAAAACTTTAGAATCATGATTAAAACACTTATACCTCATAGCATTGAAATTGAGGGCTCTTGTAGAATTCTCAAAAAGAAAAAATTATCAAAATTTTTCAAAAGTTTTTCCTAAAATTATTCGCAGCTATTGTTAAGCTTTTAAAATCCAAAGAAGCCTCAGTTTGTGTGAAGTTTTCGGTTTTGACATTTGAAATCTTCAATGTACCACAGGCACAACAATGGCGACAACTGCGAGGAATGGTGTCAAGCAAAGACACAGCCTGGACAGAGTCTACCAGTTACTTCATGGAACAGTGTTCCAAATATTCAATTATCGGCGACAAATTGTTTTAGAGGTTGCTACCAAAGGGATCCTTCAAATATAGCGATGTCACTCAAACGCCCATCAGCGCCTATTAATAAACCTGTCTTTGTTCTACCAGCAGGACGCACCTTCAAGGATTATCAACCACAACGCAAAAACTCAATTGTACATTCAAAGTCTTGCGATAATATATCTATCTAAGTCTTAGATCATCTCTCCTCATTGTTTGTTTTTTGTAAAAATGATCTGTTTATTTTAAATTTCGTTCGTATTTTATTTGATTACCAATTTCATTTCGGAATCACTCTATAATTCCACTGTCTTGAGTTACTTCCATTGGATCTTACAATAGCTCATTAACAAATCTGTGTTTTATGAAATTTAATATTCTATTTTTCATTGAACAGATTTGATGCTTTATCAAATATATACATTCTGATGCTGAATTTATTAAGTTTTCCTGTTATAAAATCATCCAATGCAATAAATCATTGTTAAAAGATGCAATCCGACAAAATCATTTTACATGTCAAAATAAAATTGACAAAAATAATGCTTTCATTGTTTGTTCAGTATTCTTTATCAGCACATCCGTTCAGTTTATATGAATTGGTACCAGGCAACTGGACGCACATCCGAGACAGGCAATTGCATAACGTTTTAATTGATATCGACGAAGATATTGAAACATCTTCTAATACAACAATTGCTTATTCAGGATTCTTCAACAAATCGAAAATAGTAATGATTGTTGACTCTCCAACAACATTAACAGCCAAATATGATAGTATTGAATTTAGAGTCAATTTAACACACATTCAAGATTGGGTTACTCATTCAGAAATAATTCTTCCAAATGGAAATCATCTTTCCATCGGAACATTCAGCCCATTAAATTGTGAAATAACGGTTGTTGATAAAGCAAACAACGATTTCATTGTTTATGGTTTCAGAAAGATAGAAAAGTCAGAATATAAACCAAAAGATTTCATCATTCCTACCGTTTTGGCTGTCGGTATTCTCGTAATTTGCAAATATGTTCTCCATATCCAATTATTCTAATAAAACATAGAGTTATTATACACATATCCTCTCTTTTTACTATTTTGCATATTTACATTTTCATCATTCTTAATTTAAAACCGAAATTTCGATTATTTTTAAATCTTTTTTTATTTGATTAAAATACACTGAAGATTCATATTCTCCACACATTAATGGAATTAAATATGAATTGCTAAATCCAGATATATTATTTTTGATGACCATTCACAATATCATTATTAAATGTGTGTTTTATTACTATCTTACCATCAAAATTGCTAACGACAGTATCATTAAATTCTAGCTACATTTAAATACTTTATAACTCATTATTAATCCAATTTGTTTAATATTAACAACAAAATTTGAACAATATCATAGCTTAAGTTTGGAAAATAGATAAAATATAGAAGTAGTGATTATATTACGAGTTTGAGATGCATTTATTGATGTTAAATTTCATCATATTTTGAAATTTAGTACATATGCTCATTTTGCGATGATGATTAGATATAATTCTTTATGTATAGTCTATGCTTACAATTAAAAACCAACAATAACCTATTTGATTTTTAATTTCAAAATAAACTTTATTACTTTGGTCTTTGTACAACTTTACTTACCCAACAACTATTAGATGTATTGCAGAGTAATGTGTTATAGAGTAATTGAATCTAATAACTTGCTGAAAGAACTTTACTGAATGAAGTTTCCGTGGTAAAATAAGGTTAATGGTTTCCATACCTTTGTCTCCCTAAAAAATTTAAATGGATCCATACAACGAGACTGCACTTGACGATCTTCTTATACGTGCGCAGAATCTCGAGATGAGGACTCCAATTTCGATCAGGCAGTCCATAGACACCATCATTCAGGACTCTAAGGCTTCTTTGAGGAATGTTGATGAATCTGATGATGCAAAAACACGCGGTCAGCTCATTTTGGCCCAAGAAAAGGCCGATGCAACAAGAACACGTGAAATTCTCAAAGAAATTAAGCTTGAAAACGTCGTTCCAAAGACCGTTAAAACATTTACAAAGTTAACTGAACAGATAATGCAAAATAACATCGTTTCTTCAATAACACAAATTCACGATAAGACAATTTCGTTATCTGAGGATTATATTTTTAAGTCAATTTCAAATATTTGGGATTCGAAGGCTTCTTCATATTATCTCACTTACAGCCAAGCCAGAGATCCAAACAATGGCTTCTACGTTCCAATCAGGACACAAAGACAATCAGAATACTCGAGATATATTATTCCAAGTCTTAAACCAAGTGAGTTTGCATCTAAAATCGTCAAAGATGCTTTACTTCAGGGTGATAATCTTTATCAAAACCATCACAATGTTCCTCTCGTTGATACATTCGATTTAATCGCAACTCTCCAAGATAACTCATTACAACCAACAAAAGGTGTCCTTGAATTCCTTCACACACAGAAAAAGCGTGCTATTAAACAGGAAGTCTATCGTTATCCTGAACATGCAAATCGTGGTGGTGAATTTGGCTTTTTGGACACAGTTATTGCCTTCATACATATGCACCACAGCCAGCTGAGCAATGGTGACATCTATTGGGCTGTAATCTATTATCTCTTTAGATGCGGAGAGACAGAACTAGTGAGACAATTCACTGCTGCTAACGAAGCTGCATTTTCATCAGAAGTTATTAATTGCATTAAGAACAACGCCATAACAACTGAATTACGTCGCTACTTCTCTGTGGAGCTTGTCAACAAAGATGCTAATCCATTCAAGATCATCAGCCTTGCAGCAATCCTTTCAGCAAATCCAGGACATGTTGACATCGTTAATGAGATGAAGAACTACGATGAACACGCACGCACAAGTGATGTTATCAGATCAATCGAGGATTGGATCTGGATGAGACTTCAAATCGAAGGCGCCACGATCAAAGATCTTAAGAATGAATTGAACAATTCTAAGGCAGAAATTGCTGTCATCCAGAATCCTTTCTTAACAGGCCAAACATTAATCATGTCTGGCGAATTCGAGCGTGCTGCTAAGTGGTTCTTGGCTCAGGAGGATAATGTTGACGAGAATATGCACATTGCTATCGCATTGCATCTTTCAGGCTTTGTTGGTGCTTCAGTTATTTCTCAGAGCATCATTCAGTATGCTAAGCAGATTGCTGACATTTTCCAGTGTGTTGGATACTTCTATGTTATCCAGGATGTCACTGAGCGTGCGAAAAGCCTTGCAATCTTCATTGTTGAAGACGAGCTTGGCATCAATGTATTAACAGGCGAACATGGAATGCCACCACCAATCTCTTCATGGTTGATTCCAAAAGAGATCAAGGAAGTTATGAACTATGCAGGCGAAGAAGCAGAGCTAAGGGATATGCATATCAAGGCAGCAAAGATATTCAAGTTGCTTGGTGATTGGGATAGAGTCATCGCTAATGAGAATATTGAGCTTAGACAGTGCATCGAGAATTTAGTTGATGATGCAGATGAGTCCATCTATGGCGCAGAGCAGTTATTAGTTGAATTGATCGAGAATGGTGATGAATTCAGCGTTGCTCAGTTCGAAGCATTCAGATTGCTTACTCATTTATCTCGTGCTGCAGCAGAAGTTCGCAGAGGCAACTACGCAGAAGCCTCTACAGCTGCAGATAACTCTAGAATGTTCCCAACAACACTCGAAGAAGTCGATGCTGTTGCAGAGATAATCAGGAACCAGCCAGCAGTTGTTAGACGCGTATTTGCAACTGCTCTTGAACTCTCTCTCAAGGCATACGCAGAGACATACAGGATGAAGGCCTCAAGTGGAAAGAACATTGACTACGAGAACATGAAGATGCTCAAGATGAAAGCAGATGCAATCCTTGAACTCACAGGATACTTCAACAATTTGTTCAGTCAGGAGACAATGAGAAGAATCCTCGACTACATCACTATGTTCCAATAGACTATTTTATTTATATATATAAAGATAAAGCTATTGTTTTTAACATATCTCATTATTGTTTTATTAGTTATCAACAAATAACAGAAAATATTAATATTTTGTTTCAATGCTGAAATGAAACAAAAAATTTGTAATAAATATGATTCTGGAATTAAATGGTTATAAAGTCATAATGTAAACTTTGCTATTCACATTGAAGATTTTTCGATATTTGGATAGAAAATTATATTAGAATTTAAAGGGAAAGCATAGGCTATCTGAATGAATCGAAGTTGATTTGCAAATGAATAATAGGTATTACGGTTGGATTTGTCGAGGCATTGAGTCAAGAAGATTGTCAACGAATTCCTTGAATTCTGGGTTGATGTTGAGTTCTTTGACTAAATCGGTTTCTCTGTCTTCTGCAGAATCAATTCTCTTGATAATTTTTTGAAGTCTTGGATCACCTAGTGCATCAATTATCTTCTTATTTGATCGAAAGAGTTCAAAAGGCGGAATTTCAGCGACTGGTTCAGTTTCAACGGGTTTATTTTCTTGTATTATTCCCGGACAGTGCGTTTTATGGATCTTAAAGCAGTTCACACAGCAGTACCCGGCTTTGCACTTCGGACATTTGTACTTTGATGGATTATTCTTGCATTCTACACATAAATCAGACATTTTTTAACTGACATGTGACATAAAAATATTTTGTGACACAAAAAATTTGTAAACACAAAAACGTCAAAAGCATTTATAATTTGACAAAATATTTTGTAAATAGAATTAGTCGGATTTGTTTGTAAAGTGTCAAATTAATAAGACATCTCGTCAAAAAAATCATGAGTGATGAGATTCAAGATTTTAGTGCAGGAACTCACTCTTTTTATGGAATGATGCAGTTGAAAATCATTTCCGGAGCTCCGGTAATAAATGGTGCTACATTATATCCAGGATTCATTGGAAATCTTTTTGCGCCTATTTATAACCTGCCAATGACAATGGAAGCAACAGAGTCGTTCAAAATGATTATCACTCCACTACCAAAAAATCAAATATCGAAATCAGAAGTTCCATTTTATTTTCCAAAGAAAGCTCCTGATGGTTTCACACAGTTAGCTCGATGTGTTTTCTATTCTCCAATGATACATGGTGCTTCTTACCCAATACAACTGCTCAAATTCATCGATCAAATGATCATAAAGAATCCAACGAAAATATTTATCGCAGGAAGTAAAGGAGTAGGAAAATCAACTCTTTCTCGCTTAGTTGCCAACAAAATACTCTCTATTCATGGAAAAGTCGGATTTTTAGACTTAGATACTGGACAACCAGAATTTTCACTTCCTGGAACAATATCTTTTAGTGTCTTAACATCATTTTTGCTGGAACCACCACAGAGACACACAAGACTTGCACAGATCTCATATTACGTTGGTGGAGCCTCAGTAACAGATAACCTCACTCATTTTCAGAGATGCATACAAGAAATCGTTAAGCAAATACCTTCTGATATGTTTTTCATTATCAATTCATTCGGTTGGGTCGTTGATTTAGGCCTTGAGTTACAGAAAAACATTTGTGATTTAATTTTACCAGAGAACTTGATCATGTTGACGAAACCAAGCGAGCAAGCTGCCCCTATACGCGGCTACATGTTCAAATCAGAAATAACACCAAAGCCTGGCATCATTAGTTTGACTCCAAAGGAACAAAGAGAGTTACGCATCGTTGCACACTTATCAACAAATAACATACCGTTGTCGTCAATGAATCCAATTGCAGTTAATCTCAGAACTATTCATGTTGGTTTAATTTGTGTCGATATTGAACCAACAGAAGTTTTAACCGCTCTCAATGGATCAATTGTTGCATTATGCGCTGATCATAGGAATTTCGCACCAAATAAGAAACTATTGACATTACTTCGCGATGTTCCACCTCTTTTATGTCAAGGATTCGGTTTAGTTCGAGCGATCGACAAAACAAACGAAATTCTTTATATTATAACAGATGTTGCCCCTGACAGCTTCAACACTGTCCTCATGGGAGCAATCAGCACTCCAGTTACGTGTTTCTTAGATACACCACGCTTAGAAGGAAACTATCTGGGCATTGGATTACTAGATAAGATTGGTGCTTCCACTGATCCACTTACACTCAAGAAAGCTCCAATATTCGACTAATTTGTTTGTATAGAATCAAATAAAGTTCAAATTTATCCATTATTGATATCGAAAATGTCATTTTTATATATAGTATAGTTATATATACAAAGAGAGCAATATAAAATGCAAAATTGATCGAAAAATTAATCAACATATCAAAATCATTAACTAAAAATACGATGTTTGTTATATGAAGATCAAGGGAAGTATAATTATACAGTTTATTTTCGATTTTATGATTGTGAATTCAAAAGGATTTGTCGGCGTCACTGAATTTTCTACGCCTACTCAAACATCTCGATTTTTCTCCACCAGTATGAATATTTAAGGTCTAATTTTGGTGGCAAATGAAAAATTTTCCCATCTAAAATGCTGTGGATATATAAA
>JALKBU010001062.1:0-17391 GCA_023091735.1 Trichomonas tenax | reverse complement strand
TATACCACTGGATAGACAACTATCAATAAGTACATGAAAGTACTTTCAAATCGAAAAAATATTGATCAGATAAAAAGTTATGAAGGTCGCGGGACTACACCGTAGAAGGAAAAATACTGCCTTTTTAACCTTATTTGTTAAAAGATCTAAAACAGATCAGACTTCCAAAGGCATTCCTATATTAATTGAAAGATCTAACACTAACTATTCACCCTATCTTTGGCTTGATCGCAGACTTCAATATTTGAAATCTCTTCCAAACATTTGCAAAACGTCCAATATTTTTCCAAAAGCAATAACAACATATCGATCAAGGATTAAATCTGCTTTTAATACCTTGTTCAAAGATTCTTCATATTCGGCACATAGTTTCAGAAAAGTGGCTCATGAGGCGGCACTTATGGGCGTGCCAGATCATACCATTAAATCTATGAGTCGTTGAAATCGAGTGTATATATTCGCTACACGGGTGTAAATATGCGAGAAGCAGCTCAAAAGATCACACCGATAATATAAACTTTACTTTTCTTTAAAAAATCTTTTTGAATTTTATGAGGAAAAGTTGTCGAAAAATAAATCTAAAAAGGTAGCCGTTTCAATTCAAAATTGAATAAACAAGAATTTATTGTTTTGAATATCATTTTTCATTAAATTTTAAAATTTGAAAAACTTTATGTTATTAAATGATATACATTTTAAGCCAATAATTAAATTGAATTAATTCAAAAAAAATAATTTTCGTTTTTTAAGCATTGAAATAGAAATAGCATACTTTGCTTAATTGAAATATCATGATTTCGAAGGTTTTTAATTTTTGAAGGGATTTTAATGGGAAATAAGTATTTGCTTAGATACATGAGTACAAAAATAACTTCGATTTTTGGTTTTGGCCCCAATATTTTTGTGGTGAAAAATGATAACACACTGTCTATGCACTCAATTAATACCGTAATTTTTGGACGCTTTTTGCCACGGCGTCTCAGAGCGTCCCCACAGAAAAAAATTCAATTTTGAATAGTTTATGGCGTCCCAGACGAAATTTTTGTGACGCTTCGCGTCCCCAAATGAACGACAAATACGGAAAAATTTCGATGTGTTTTCATGGGGCGCAGCCCCCACCTATTAAAGATGAGAGTTGGAGAAGCTTAACAGCACTTGTACGAAGCACAATCACTGAAGAAAGCACTTCTTGTTGGGGTTTTCGTCGGGAACGCTGAAGTTCATTTGGAGACGTGAAGTCTTGATAAAAATTCGTCGGGGATGCCATAAACCATTCAAAATTGAATGGTTTACAGTGGGGACGCACTAAGATGCCGTGGCAAACCAACACCTAATTTTTGAATTTCAAAAAAGTTGAGACAATTGATATTCCAATTCTGTGATAGTTGGCCACTACTTAGAGAGTACATTTTATTTTTATAAAAATTGCGCTTATTGTTTGTTTTCACAATTATCGATTGTATTACTGAGCAACTTTTTCGGATATTTTGAGATCCCCTTCTACAAGCTATTAAAATATGCCAAAATTTTCACTTTTTGCATTTAATTTCAATAAAAATTTTTATATCATAATCACACTGAGAACATATTGTACATCACGGCTGACCACTTTTTACAATCTAATTCCAATTTTTTCCCTTTAAAAATTTCTTCTTATTGTCTATAGCTTTATCGTCTTATATGAAGATAATTCTTCAAAAGATTTTTGGACGAACGCTTTCTCAAAAAAAATTTCTCTCTTTTTGAACAACCCTCAGTCATTTATTTTGTCATTGTATAAATTTCGTTGTTTTATAAATGGAGCATGGGCACGAAATATTGGGCTGTTTTCTTTTAAGATTTTAATTTGATTCCAAAGAAGTGTATCAACTCTGGAGGTCAAAACCAGATCAAACATGTATGGGCAAATATAACTTTTATGTGATTCCATACATAGTTGTAGTGTCAAACATATATAATATCGTTTCATATTATAATTAACAATTTGATATCAGTTTATTATTGAGTAAATAGCAATATTTATTATAAATATATCACATGCCGACAACATAGTAACGTATTACAAATATTACAAACTCCTAATTGAATAATTGTTCAGTATCTTAATTTATAAATTCACGAAATCATTTCGGAGACGACAATATACATAGATGCATGCACATATTACATGTTTTTAGTGAACACTTCTGATTCCAATAAAGTTGGGGTTATTGGCTTTCGGCACTATAATATATGCTGCCTTTCGCCAAGCTAAGCCATTTTATAGAACCTTTTTGTTTAATTTCATTGTGGGAAAAATAACCTCTTTGAAAGTCACGATTTTTTCAAGAACTAATAATTCTAGGCAAGAGGGCGAACTATTCGTAGCGGATATCGGAATTATTTTCTGTGCTGCGTCTGTTTCAATTGTCAAACACATAGTATACCCTCTACGTCACTTAGATAATTTTAATATTACTTTCAAAATATGTGTTTGAAACTTAAATTTTAAAAATATGTATACATAGGCTAGAGATTTAATTGTGTTCAATCAGATATAGCATTAATATGTTGCAATAATTTTAAATATTTAAAATATTCTTGAATAAGATGCACCAATAGCTTCCAAAAGGCAGATACATATGTGTTATCGAAACTTATGCCTCTTTTATGAATATAATCAACAATTTCAAAATGAATTTTGTAAAAAAACATCGTTAAACAAAACGTTTTCGGGTAAAAAATCATTATGATAATATATTAGAAGTAAAATTATCGAAAACATTATTTGGCGGAAGAAAAGTGACATAATTATTATTTATGTCCAACTTCATTACAAAGTAGCTGAAAACACGCTCAGTCACTACAAAGTAACTGAAAACAAGCCTTTTGTAAGATGCTATTTTTTGACAATTATATGAAAAAAAAAATTGTTTTACCTATATTGTCATCTTAAAATTTTCTTATTTTCTAATTCATTTTCAATTTTTATGGATTATTCATTGATTTATCATCATTCCTAAATTGCATTTGCAAAGTATGTTATTTCTTGGTATGAAATATTGCAATAAATAAAAGGTGTGTTTATATTGTATTGTATTTAGAAATCGAATTCAATGTATATAATTATGAACTTAAATATCAAATATCAACGTATTGTTGCATTATTTTTGTGATGCAATCTTATCAAGTCTCTTAATTCTGTTCTAAATTCAAGAAGAATATTCTTCTTGTGCCAAATATATACGGAATTATTAAGCATTCATGCGACATAATTAATAAGTGTCATCCACAGAGAAAAACATTTAAACAGTTTCCTCCAATAATGGTACTTTATGTTCAAATATTGCAATTTTGAAAATTTTGAGAGGTACTTTTTTCCAGTGTAAATATTTCATTCGATTTATATATATAATTGCGATCAAACAGTACATAAATATATCGACCAATGACATAAGAAATTGTTCAACAATATAATTTGCTAAAAACACATATTTTGAAAGTAATATTAAAATTATCTAAGTGACGTAGAGGGTATACTATGTGTTTGACAATTGAAACAGATGCAGCACAGAAAATAATTCCGATATCCGCTACGAATAGTTCGCCTTCTTGCCTAGAAGTATTAGTTCTAGAAAAAATCGTGACTTTCAAAGAGGTTATTTTTCCCTTTCATGGTTTTACAACCTAACAAGTTTTTGGAAGATAATTCTCTGTCGATTGCATGTTTTTCGATCCAAGGCTGGTGTTTAGATGAGTTATGGCCACGACCAATGTGGATTATGATAATCTATGTTGTGATTTTCATTGTTGGTATGAATTTCTTGAATTATTGACTATTGTATATGATTTGCGATTGTTTTCGAACTTATTGTATGATTTATGGATATAAATGGTTGAAATTTTAAAAACCAGATAAAATATTCATAATAAGATGTATCCGCATCATTATGGTTCACTTCATCTCCACCTATTGACATATTACGCGAGCTGTTAAAGTTCGTTGTTGTTTTATATATTTTATCAAAATCTGAAATGAGCTTTTTTGATCTAAAATTGAAAATACCTTTATAAATTACTGATTGCCTATTTAATGTTTTAGGGAAAATGGACGATTTACAATATTTTTGTCATGTAAAATATATTTTGATGTTCATATCACCTCACTTATAAAATTTTCATAAAAACTGGACAATCTGGAATTGGTCAGATTTCTCCTATGTGAGTGAGATCTTTCGACTGAGTTGATGAATTGGAAAGAGAGAAGAAAGAAAAATGGAGCAATTTAAACCAAATTTTTAACGGGGTTAAAATAAAAGTAATTTTACTTAAAAGGTATTATAGATCGCAAATCAATTCATTTTAGAAGAGTTTCTTGCCATTGAAACACTTCTTGAGGGCATCATATGGCCAAATGCCAATCCTGCCATCGTTGGAGCATGTTGTGAAGGCATCCTGACGAAGGCGGATTCCGAGGATAATGTTGTTGTGGATTGTCTGTCCAGCTCCAGCAGCTTTCTGAGCCTTGCCGCCGAATGCAGCCATCTTGGATGCAAGGCCGCCCTTAGCAGCACCGCTGGAGGAATCGCGCATTTCAGCTGTGTCGATGAGGCCAAGATCAACCCACTCAGCGCCATCGAGGTAGAAGAGACGTGGTTGGCAGTCGAAACCAGCGCCGATGAGAGCTGTCTCACTGAGGAAGGCGATTGAGAGGAGTGGAAGACCGTTGATGTTGATTTTATGAACTGGAGGATCCTTAACACCGAATTCCTCCTTCTTGACGAAGCGGATGTAAGCATCCTGAGAAGAGTAAGCGACCCACTCACCGGATGGGGAGATTGCGCAGCAGTTTGCCCAGCCCTGGGACTGGAATGAATCGACAACGAAAATCGGCTTCTTTGAGTCCTTACCGCTCTTGTCCTTCTTAGCGGCCTTGCCGAGCTGGTAAGCCTCATCTTCGTCTGTTGTCAAGTAGTAGCAGCGGCGATCTGTGGCAGAAAGGATGAAGTGAACTCCGTCTGGCATAATGTCGAGAACGAGACCTGTTGGAGCCTTGTGGTTGATTGTGCGAGACTTCCACATGTTTTCCTTAGTGTCGTATGTGCAAACACGAGCCTTGTTTGTTCCTGTTGCAACCATGAACGAATTTCCGTCTGGAAGCCATCTAACGTATGTTGCAGCACGCTTCAACTTCAGGATAACGAGATCTCTGCGCCATGTCTTATCCTTCGCATCGTATGTCCAAACGTAGGCATTTCTATCATGGGAGCATGTGACAATTTTATCTGTTACGTGGCACCAGTCAACAGATGAAATGACTTGTGTGTGTTCTGAGAGTGTGTCGACTAACTCGAATTTCTTTCCAGTAACTTTGTAAATTAAAAGGTCACCGTTGTTCGGGCACATGGCGAGCATACTGTTATCCTTATTCCATGCATGGCATGAGATCGGGGCGTCAACAAGATCGAGTGGGTATGCCATAATAAATAATTTATAATGAAAAGTGACGGTTTTCGGGACGATAGCTAGTAACACGTCGAGATTGTCCCTTTCGCTTCTTTTACGCGCAGTATATAAGCCATGGCCTGAGGGGGACTAGGGACAAATGATTTTTGGAAAAAAACTCAAAAAATTATATATTTCGATTTCCTTCTAGGTATAGGCTTTTCTATCTATGAAAAAGCTATATATGGAGTGAAAAGGGATCTTCAGTTTGGAATAATTCCGATTTGATGATTTTTTAATGTGTGAATGGTGGTAACCACTGGACGGCTATGTTGGGATGGCCCTGGCAGGCTGTGATTGATGCCAATAGACATCTTTTATTAGATATGATTTGGAATTTGATTTCATTGACAAATAGTGTGAAATATGTATTTGTTCGCATACACTCGGTCCAGAGCTGATGTGTTCTAAAGAGTTTTCCATAACCACACATTTATCGTTTTGGAATTGAATTGTATTTGAAATCGAATGGATAAATCATCAAAATATGTATAAAAATGCTTTGCCTATCTGATATCATTGAGAATTCGAAAGTTAGACATTGTTGTATTTCCAAATTCGTACATTATTCGAATCGAATGAAATACTCTCTTTCATATATAAAAAATTAACTCTTAAATATACTGAGGAGCTTTCAACGTTCAAATAGCAACAATATTTTTAGCAATAAACAATTCATCAATCCATTAAAGAATTGAAAAGCAACATCACTTAGAAGTACCAGCGTTTTGAAGGCCTTATGTTCAAAGGATTTGAAACTGATTATCAATCAAATAAATTTATTAAATATTTAGCAAATGGGTGATTAAGAACACATTTCTATGCGATATCTAAAATAACTATCAATCCATTAATTGCTATTTGAGAATAATGAAAATTTAAAGTAAAACGAGAAATATTCATTTTTTTTAAAAAAGTTTTTCGGATATTTTTGAAATCAAGCAAAATTCTTTATTTGATGTTGCGAAAATGTTCACATGTCATAGGAGATGATGTTGTCAAATAGGCAAGGTTTTCAGATTGTTATAACTAGAAAAAATGTTCAAGTTTTTTTTCGATCATATCAACTTAATGTATGAAGTAAAAAGGAATCAGTAAAAGCTTCATACGGTGCCATTTTACATGTACAAATCATTGAAATTTCGTAATTTTTATTAAATCGAATATTTCTTTACCCATTCATGGATTTGGGAGTATGTAGCAACTACCCAGTTGTCATTATTTTTTGTCGATTTGAAAAAAAATATTATTATGAAATTGAAATTTTTGTTGCAACATATCGGTGTAACAAGCCCATGGATGCAAAAGCTTACTGCTTGAGGTAGGGCTTAAGGAGCTCGTTTATCTGAGACTTGATTGCATCTTTCTGAGATTGGATGTAAATTCCAGTCTTCTTAATCGTAAGAATGTTCTTGTCAGTCTGAGCTAAGTTTTGACGAAGAGTTTTCAATGTATTTGGAACATTATCGAGAATGAAGGCCTTTCCGCATACCTGGTAGACAGGAACAGACGCATCAAGCTTACTTATCTCGTGGCGGGTGAGATATTTCGTGCGGCGCTGACGTAATTCTAAATCTAATTGCGCAGAGAACTTGTTGAGGTTGTCACCGAGGTGCTCGTCCTCTGCGTGGAGCTTCATGTACTGCTTCATCTGTTCATCAGGAAGTTGAATACGAACACTCATTTAAACTCTGTTCGAAATAAAAAATGACATTTTTTGATAAACGGATTTTACATGTCAAAATTTCATGCAAAATCTTTATTTACACTTCAAGAAATAAGTAATTTACATGGCAATAAACGAATTTACACGGCATTATAATTTTTATTTGTCAAATTCTAAACTTTATTTGTCAAAAATTTAGCGAACGTTTAATAGAAA
The DNA here is from genome assembly GCA_023091735.1 of Trichomonas tenax. Taxonomy (NCBI): domain Eukaryota; phylum Parabasalia; order Trichomonadida; family Trichomonadidae; genus Trichomonas; species Trichomonas tenax. The sequence goes on along the minus strand of JALKBU010001062.1, from coordinate 10,025 downwards.
TGATAGTAAAGTTAAAAATTGATCTAAAGCAGAAAGAGTTCGAAATATCAAACCAAATAGTACTCATCAATGACTTGCAGACACAGCTATCAAAAATAAACAATGAAATTAAGCAAAATCAATCAAAAATTAGCTCAATTCAAGGAGAAACAACAAAACTATGTAATGAAAATGTACATCTAACTAATGATATGGAGGATATTAAGAAATTACTGAATCAGAATAAGAAGCTTTCAAATGAAAAATCAAATTCGAATGAAAAACTTAAAAAGAAGATTGACAAATATCAAGACTTTCTTGCAGAGTTAAAATCAAGACAAAAGACATATAAATCACAATCATACAAATCAGATAAAAATCTTCAAAAATATAATATCGAAATAAACGATTTAATCGACCAAATTCGGATACTACAGAATGAGAATACAGAGCTCGCAAAGAAATACTATTTGAAGCAAAGTATTCGAAATGAGAAAGCGATACTTTCGAATCGTATGGATATCATCGCCAGAAAGTCCAACAGCATCAACTTTCAAATCGAGTCTCTTGTGCAGCAGGTCAATGAGCGCGAAATGATGAAGCAGCAACTCGAAAACACATTGATGGAACTCAAGAACCAAGAAAATGAACTGCGATCACTCATTGATCAGCAGCATCAACGCTACGTCAGCGATGCATACAAAGAACTCCGTTGATTCAACTAATTTAGTTATATTTCCTGTTTGTAAATGTTAAAGATATGTGTTTGACAAAAAAATGATGTTTAAATGAATTGTTATCACTCGAGCATAATTGTTGTTTTGATTGTTTCTGTGGATTGCAAGTTATCGATATCACGTGCCTTGAATTCAACAGTGTGGACTCCAGGAGAAAGAGTGGATGGGATTTGGTAGTAGAGAGCAAACGGTGTAAGTGATCCTGGCAACATAAATCTGCCGATTTCAACGAATTTTCCAGCCTTATCAAATCTGACTTGAAGGAATACATCAAATCCAGAGATGTCATCGTTAATAACTCCATAGGCATTCACTCTCTGGTTGGCTGTGGCCTTCTTCACGCTGAAGCCAGCCTTGTAGAGATGTGGTGGGATTAGAGTAATGTATCTGAATGGCCAATCGTAAGATGTTGATGCACGTACTCCAAGTTCATCTTCGGCCAAAACGTGGAGGGTATGATCCTTTCCTGAAACAATCTGGCGTGGAATTTCGACCCATTTATTAAATCCGTAATCAAGTCCTTCAAAATTAGTGACAGTGATATTTCTTCCGTTATCAAATCTGCACTTGACAACGCCGCGGGTTTCGTCAGATACAGTACCAGTTACTCTTATTAATGGATTATCGGTATATTATGCTAACTTTAAGGCTTCGACTCTCAGCTCAAGCGCAGGTCGTCTGGTGACAGGTAATGTAACATCGATAAGGTTGGAAACATGTCTCTCATTATTATCATGAGCCAGAACCTTATATCTGAAAACAATCGCAGCACCGACTGGCTTACTCCTAGTGATTGTATGCGATTTTGTGTTAAGAGATGTTATGAACATTTCACTGTCTGCAACGCCGTTGATTTCGAGATCAACTGTTATTGTCTCTCCAGGATCACCATCTTCAACTTGAAGCTTGATAATGATATCATCAGAGCTACTATAATATGGCTTCTTTTGTGTTAAATCAATAATTCTGGTTGGTGTTGGAACTTCATCATCTGGAGCGACATGAATACCAAATGTTACCTTTGTGCCTGGCAAGATCTCTTTCTTAATCCATGAGAATGAGAAAACAGCATCTCCTGTAATTGAATCTGATTGGTGATCCAAAAAGAATGGAAGCTGATTAATTGAAAGTTCATTGTAGTCATCGCCTCTGTACCAAATGTTGAGATACATTGCATCGACATTCGGGAATGAACTGAAATCTCTCGTGAAGAATGTCATATGAGCATTTGTTCCTGAATCACTAATGACGAAGCCTCTTCCATCTGGACGTGTCTTAAGCAATGTTGTCTCAGTATCCATAGAAAGCTGTGTATCAACGGCAACACTGAGATCGATTGTCTGTGAGAAGTATCCATCATTGGTGACCTCATAAATAAGCTGCAAGTATCCAGTGATTGGATCGTACTGAGAGCGATATGTGACAGTGACTTCATTTGTGGTGGACGTTGACAATTCACTGTGCTTGACGAGTTTCGTTTCTCCTGGCTGTCCGTCTGTGTACAGTCTGTATCCGAGATAATAACCTTCCATGTTGGCTGCTGTGAATTGCTTCTTTCCTGTTGGGCCAATGTACTGAAGATCGAAGCATGCATTGCTTGATAATCCAAGTTTATCACTGATGTCTGTGATGTTACCAATCTCCTTGATCGGCCTTAGTGGGTTATTTGGATCAACAACTTGAAGCTTCTTTGTAACGTTATATATTGAAACAAGATTTGCATCGTCTTTGGCCGAGATAACAACATCATATGTTCCGAAAGGAAGGCCTGGACATTCATAGAAGTGTCCGTGCATAAGAATCTTGAAACTGCTCTTATAAAAATTAATAATTTTCTCCTTGACTGTCTTCTTTTGGCCTATTGCACCGTTAACCGATCGGAATCCCATAGCCTCAGGTGTGCCTTTTGTGAAAATGAGAACTAATAATGAAAGTGCAGCGCCAAAACCTCCGAGGGAATAGAAAGAGTTCCTCCATCCGAACTTTCTGACGAACAATGTGAGCGGAGTGCCTGCGAGCATTCCACCGATTGTTGAAAATGCGAGGAAAAGACCAAGAAGGACTGGAAGCGGCTCCTTCTTATACCATCAGGAGTAGATTTTGATTGCGGAGATGTAGATTGGTCCTATGTCAAGGCCAACCAAGAAACGTCAAATTACACCGACAGTGAGCGATGTAGAAAAGCCGCACATGATGGATCCGAAAGAGTACATGATGCCCAATACGCCGAGAACATAAGCGGGATCGAAAATGCCGTTTAATAATCCAGCAACAATTTGAGTAACTGCATAAGGATAGAAATAGATCCAAGAAAAGATAGTCAGCTCCTGAACGGAGACACCATAGCTGAGAGTCAACTCTTTAGTGACGACAGCGGGACATGATTTTTGGAAGTTCGCTGAGATGGCGTGAAAAGCAACAGAAGTGAATGTGAAGAGATGTCCGAGCTCGTGCATCTTCTTCGACTTTCTTTCCTCAGGAGCCTGTCCAATTTCTTGATAAGGCTTTTCCATGAGAAATGAGATGAAAAAGTGCCGAAAAACGATTAAAAAGAACACAAAAAATTGCAATGGAGTTATCCAAATTCAAAAATATTTCATTAAAATTTAACCGGAGAAAAGGAATACGCTTAGTTGGTCATTGAAAATGATGTTGTAAATTTTTCAAATTATTGAATAACTACTTTTGAATTAATTTTTATGGATAAATAAATTGCGGTGAAGAAAATATTAAGAATTTTTAAGGATTTGATTTTTTTTGAAAATTTTTAAACCGAAATTCGATTTTGTTATACAATAATAGTACAACAAAATTACAGCAAAAGAGCAATATTGTAATCAATTGAAATTATTAAAATACTCTGTTTAAATCGAATAAAAATAGAGATAACAACATATACATTAGAAATATCAAAGATTTTGACGATTTGGAGATTTTTTGAGATAATTTTTTTTGGATCAGATAATTTTATTTGATATCATATAGATGATAATTTCAGACTTTTGTAAATTAGTCAAAAATTGAAATGCTTCATCTTCACAATTTAAATACAAGCACTCAATATCAAATATACACTCTATGCTATATCATAATTTTAATTATTAACAATTTGAAGTAATAAATATTATTTATATCCATAAATATGCAATATGTAATGGGAATAACAAACAATGAAAAAAATATCGTCTTAATCTCAAAATGCAAAATTAATGCGATTTTCCTACTCAATGTCATATAGAGCATCTAAAAATGTTAAAATTCAACATTTTTATTCTCATTTCTTCGCATTCTTCCTTTCCCTCTTTATACTCTCTTTTGTCTTAAATGCTTTTGTATTCAGATTTTCACAGGTAAACTGTTGTGGAGGTCAATCATGGCACAAAGAAGTTCCTTGTTGATGATTCAGATTTCAATTTGTTATTAGATTGACATCTAAAGGTCTTACCATGATGCAATTCAGACAATTCATATGTGGTGGCATGGTAGTTAATTGTATCTATTAAATATCGAGTATTGATACTTTGCTATTATCAATATGCATTGTAATACATGAATCAGCATCTAGAATCTCATGAAAATTCGATGCATTGCTCATGCTGAATACATAATTGGATTCTTCATTTACTTGAATTTGAAAAATTCTCTTATGTTACCAACAGCATTTATCATATGTAACTCATGCAGCATGAGAATGCATGATGATGCTATATCCTCTAGATTCTAGTTTTAAAAAATTTAGTTATATTTTGGTATTTCTTCAATAATTCTCTAAATCAAAGCTGTGATGTTTCACATTACTAATAATTGAGTTAGGGAAGATCAGCAGAGTATTTAAGGATACTAAAAATGTTTCTTCACATAGTTTAATAATTATATTGGTACTATTAAAAAAATTTAACAATGAAAGACATTGAAAACATAACACCTTCGAAGCATGTAAACAAATTGTCTTAGAATGAAGTGTTTTTATTAACAATCGAATGATTCGATTTCATATCTTCATATATCTGTTTAAACAGATGTAGCGCTTCGTTAAATGAATGAACTGTCATTTCCTAATCCTACAGTATAATACATTGTCATCAATATCTTAAGACGCGTAAATTAGACGCAGCCCATGATACAGTCCATATATTGCTTAAATACATCAATATTTTAATATTACTTTCTTTGTGCATGCATATTTCATCAATAAAACTTTGTGATTGCCAAGGAAAACATGGTCTTCTTCAATTTCCCTATCAAAAATTATTAATGTGAACTTTTGGCGTTGAGGAACTGATATAGAATGCATTGTGGGACTTATTTGCATTGTTGTTCAACAAATTATTAAAGTTTATATCTCGATTAATATCAACTCATAATAAACCGTATCTAATTTAAGCTCACATAATGTATTGATAATATTGTGTACATATGGATGATATCGAAATATTTTCAAGTTATGATCCGGTAAATGAGTCCATAAGATTAAATAGGCACTTATTTACTAAAAACAAACAAAACACATAAATTTAATCCAAACATGGTTTGATTATAATACTATTCGAGCTCAAAGAGACTCTCTTTGGTGAATGCAATGAAATCTGCTTGCTGCTCCTTCTTATCAACAGATTGGGGAGATTTAACTTAGAAGTCGAAATTCTCTTTGTTTTTTTCATCCAATATTGCTTTTATGTCGAAAATTGATGGTCTGTCCTTTGCATCCACTTTTAAGCACGACTCTCTAATAAAAGAAATCGTTTTAGCTTATTCCGGAACATTGAATTCAGATTTAATAATCGGATCATAACCGACATAGATATCATACATCAAGTCCTGCAGTGTGCTTCCTTTATAGGGAAGCTTTCCCATTACAAGATTATAGAGAGTAATGCCCAGAGCCCACACATCGGACTTGAAAGGATCAACAGCTCTGTTTAACACCAATTCTGGACTCATGTATGCGAGAGACCCCCAGCAGAGACTTTTGTCCTTGCTGTTGTCAACCAACCTGAAAAGACCGAAATCAGCCAACTTTATTCGTCCGAATTCGTCGACTAAAATGTTCGAGGGTTTGATATCACAATGCCCGTATCCTTTATTGTGTATGTAACATAGAGCATCTACAATCTTGCAGGCGTATTTAAGGGCCTTTTGCGTATCTAAGACTCCGTAGCTGAGCATATCTTGCAAACTTCCTTGCGAACAATATTCAAAGATTTTGAAAATTTTTCCTTTTTCAGCGAATGAATCATATATCTTGAGTATGTATGGATGTGTGAGTTTGGACATGATCTAAATCTCTCTGTGGAATGAGGAATTTGGGTTAAAATCAATATCGCTTCCAACAGAGACTTTGCACACGAAATCGATGCCACACTTCACACTGCGGACTGTGTAGGCATATCCGAATGATCCCTTGTTGAGAAACTTGACCAATTCGTAGCCATGACTTTCAAAGACTTCAGATATATCTTTCTACATAAATTTTGCAGAAAAATGAATTGAAGGCTTGTCTAAAATTGACACGCAAAGTCGGCAAAACTCGTTTTTTAGCTCACTGGATTAAATTCTTGCGAAGTTATTGAACCCCAATGTACAAAATACTGTTGTGCATGATATATTAAAGAATTAGCTAACAAAGTCTATATTTCATTAAAATATTAGAGATATCTTGCATCAAAAACATTGATTTGTCATGATGTGCTTTACTCATTATAATATATTATATTCCCATTGTATAGCATTTTTATACCGTAAAATATGTTGTTGTCGATGATAAATAGGTAAATCTAATCACAAATATGCTTTTTAGCTTTTTTTGGAAAAAAAGTATTCCAAGTGTTCACACATAAGCTCTGTGTGTTATTCTCCCAAAAATAATGATGATTCTTTTTTTGCACAGCTAAATTTGACAAGTTTACTAAATTGAGAAGAATAACCCAGTTTTGTTTAATGGGCAACACCTTATTTTGATACTAAATCCTTTATAAGCTGCTCTATGGGTATATGTTGATATAGTTTTGGAGTAACGAGAAGATAATTTTTATCCATCATTCAAAATCTTGACATCAATTAATGCAATTAGATGATGTTGCTCAATGTATTTTTACTATACTTTGGAGTTATATAGTGTTTCTAATGCCAGTAATACAGTTTAACCCTTTTCACAGTAAGTTTTGGAATCATAAACGTTCTATCATCAATAACGATAATACATAGGACAATCACTAGAAATGGAATCATAGATATGATTATTTTGATTAAATTCTCAACGTTATCGGTATTAATTTTTTATATTTCGACCTCATTTTGATCAAACACGAAAATTAATGATATAAAATTGAAATAATGCTCCATGATAGCATGTTTGTTCGATAACAAAATCTATTTCAGTGATTAATATTCGAAATGTTGAAACTCACAGAAACGAAACTTAGGATGTTTGTATTTTTCTTAAGCTCTATCAGCTATATTCAAATATAACATTCTTTTTGCTTGTCTACGTAATATTACAGAGAATTTGATTGATTTTAACTACAAAATTCGTATTTAACGTATAACAAACAAACAGAACTAATATCTATACATCAGCGAATCTAATGTAATAGGTTTTCCCATCTACACTCGTAAAAGAACTTTTCAAGATAAATATTGCTGCGGATTCGATAGTTGGGAATTCAAATATAGAATTTTCAATGTGTTTTCCATCATTGGAATTTGGAAAAATTGATAAATCGTTCACGTTAGGAATGACTTCAACTAAATTTGATGGAGGACAGTAATTCTCCCTGAAATCAATGCTACCATTCTTAAAATTTTCAGTTTCCATCGGAGTAATATTGATATTTTCATTATATTCCTTGGTTAATTCAATTCCTAGTGAAGGAATATCTTCATCACTTGATAATGATACAGACAATGTATCACTTCCTATTTGCAACTCATTCAGCATGAATTGAGCCAATCTAGCATTAAAACCATATTCAAAATTAATAATCGATAAAGAAGAGTCTCCACGTGCTGCTGAGCACTTCACTGACTTCACATTTCCATACTGACCAAATAGAGCACGAAGAGAATCACATGGATTGTCTGTTTCGTGATATCCACGAATGATTAAAGATTTCGAGGAACAAGGGTCAAAAGTAACTGGCCTGAATAAGTCAAACTCCTGAGGTATTGTGGAGTCCCTTTCAGGCTCGAAGAAGCCGAGATCTGACATTGCGTTTTCTCTATTCGATTCAAAGTCTTGGCGTGCTGTAGGTTGCGTAAAATCGAAGCTTTTCGTGTTATTAAACTTAATTGCGATATCATGATTCTTAGAGAACTGTATTCGAAGCTTAAATGAAGGGGAATGACGTTCGCAATTCGATAAATTGTAAAGAGCGAGGCCTGCATCTTCTATAGTGTGCATTTGAACAAGCGCGAATTTACCTCCTTTTTCAAAACAAATGATTTTATCAACAGTTCCGAATAATGAACATTGATCATAAATATCGTAAATGCCAAGGTATAGCTTCAGTTTGTTCACTTGAACGCAAATGACTCTGGAAGCGCCAGGAAGTGACTCAAAGTCGTCATAAAGCAATTCTGGGATAATTGAGAATTCGATTTTGATATTTAAATCAGTAACAATTTGTTTTTCATTGTTTAAATAGTTTTCTGCATCTTGGGAGTTCATAAATTGCAGCAGTGCTTGATTTCCAAAGAAGTGTGCGTATTGAATTCGATAATTAATAAAGTATTGTTTGATTTGCGTCCAATTATAGGAACGTGGAAGACCGATAAGATGCAGAACACGATGTTTCTCGTTTGGACCCCGAGGAATGTCCCAAGGATTATAAATTCGCTTATGCATAATTATAAGAATTTTTTCAAAAAAAAAAAGAAAAAGTTTTCCGATACGGGGAGTCGAACCCCGATCCTGTGGATGAAAACCACATATCCTAACCGCTGAACGATATCGGACTTTCAAATATTTTATTGTATATTTATTGATGTTTTTTTAAAATAAAACATCAAAATAAAAATAAACAGCCTCAGCAATGTTTGTTATCAATTTCTATTTGTAAATTAAAATGCTCACAACGAATTAAGATGAAGTTATGAATCAAATTACTTATTTTCCATTTCAAACCAATTTTTCATTAATTTCATGTGCCAACCAAACTCTGTAACATGAACATTTTACCAATAAAACATGAGCGAATATATAAATTTTATATTACTCTCATTCAACTCAATGATAATCTAGACTCACAAAATTCAGAATCTTCATACAATTAAATGGCCCAAATGCTTTCGTGCTATGTTTCTATTGTTCAAATAAATTACAGCAGCTATATCCAAATAGATATAATCCAATCTATTCAGCTGTTATCATTTTTTTCATTGAAAATTATCAATTGGAGTGTCGGACAAAAGTGCGCTATCGTCTCTTGACATTTGATATTTTACATGGCAAGTTTTTTTCTTCAATCATTGTTTTTTCTAAAAAGAAGTTTGTTGTGCACACGAGTCAAACCTGCATCAATCAGGTACATAGTTCAACAATTAGCGATTAGGCCATGCCTGAGAATCAAACATTTGTTTTTAAGTAAGGTTTTGACACTTTACATGTCAAATAAAAGACCATATTGCACTATTGTCCAACTCTCTTCTCAATTGTGAACAGTTTTTACGATCGAAAATGAATGAACCTTGTTCAACAACCGATTTCTACTGTATTTTATATGTCTGAATCCTCAGATCTCATCACACAAAAATGATCTTCATCTGCAATTTATTTCTATACAATATCGAATATCAAAGCCTTTGAGACATATCAAATAATTAGTATGCGGCACTTACGCATTTTCCAATGGCGTATTTTTTTGGACATACGCAAAACCGTTACGCACTTGCTATTTGTAAAATAAAAATAATTTTGTAATTATAGGCAAACAAAGTTAAAATGGAAGTTTCATTAAACGATAATTATACTTAATAATAGCTCTTGCCATAGAATCAGTCATAAAATATATTACCCAGTGTCACAATACTTTAGCCACTCCCCCTGCCTTTTTGAGTGTTTACATGTCATATTGTCAGATTCGTTTTTTAATGGATGGTTCAACACTGTTTACCCCAAACTCATATGTAAACTGCTAGCTGAGGCTTTTCCGCATGAATTAACGCATACCATGCAATACATGAGGACCAATAAACTTCAAAAAATCAGCTCATAAATTACGTAATTTCTTCATATCTCAGAAATTCATACGATGATCATTAATTTTGACTTCAAGTTCTCCAAATAAATTGTATACACTATCCACTTCTGTA
>JALKBU010001061.1:0-17408 GCA_023091735.1 Trichomonas tenax | reverse complement strand
CAGGAAATAAATATTAATGATAAAGACTTAATGTCAGAATTAAATAATAAGGCAAATGTCAACCATGAACATCAAAACATCGAACGCTTAACGGTTCATGAAATTAAGGGATTTATGAAAGAAGGAAAAGAAGGTGAAACAATTAAAAATGAAGACGGATCAGAAACTATTATACCACCAGAACCTCTTACATATGTTATTCCTCAATTCACGGATGGATTGCAAACAAATGGTATATTAATTAAAAACAATAATGATATAATTGATGTTCAACAGTCATTAAACAATAAAACGGATAAAGTAATTACCGATACCTTAACTTCAAATTTAGCGAATGTCATAAATGCACTGAATGATAAAGCAGATAAGGAACAATTAGATTATAACACTCATGAATTATCGTCAAGAATTGAACAAGGAATCATTGACGTTAAGAATAAATTAAATGATAAAGCATCGACGTTAGATTTGACAGAAGCATTAAATAAGATTGATACTAAAGCAGATAAAACAGAAGTTAAAAATGATATACAAATAATTGATGACTCATTACGAACTAAAGCTGATAAAACGGAAGTTCAAAAAATTAATGATGATTTGACTTATAACATTCATGAATTATCGTCAAGAATTGAGCAAGGAATCATTGACGTTAAGAATAAATTAAGTGATAAAGCAGATAAAGAACATACACACGAAATAACAGATATTAATGGGTTAAACGAAAAATTAAATGAAATCGACATAGCAATAAACGCAAATGAAATTAAAGTTGATGATGTAATAATTAAACAGGTATTAGGAACAGATGCGCCTTCAACTAATCCTGAAACTAGTGTTTGGAATTTATTAAAAACATTCAATAAGGAAATAATGAATTTAAAGAAGGATGTATTAAATTCTAAATATGATTTATTAATGACAATTTATCCTGTTGGTTCAATTTACACATCAATGAATAACATAAATCCTGCTCAAATATTTGGTTTTGGTGAATGGAAGCCAATAGTCGATCGTTTCTTATACTGCGCTAATTCATCAAGAGAAACAGGAGGAAGTAAAAAGATTTCAGTAAATAACTTACCTTCACACAATCATTACTTTTCGGGTACGACATCATTGGCAGGAGCTCATACTCATTTAATCAGTAATAGAGGTTATTACGGTTGTGGTAACGGAGGAAAAGAAACAATTTCACGATATGATATTTCATCAGATACCAGAGAATACAACACGGGTTTAATCATTGATCATGCAGGAAGCCACATTCATTCAGTTTACGGAAACACTGCCGACACCGGTTCAGGTACTGATTACATGCCTCCATACATTACTGTTTACACGTGGTATAGGGTTTATTAAATCCAAATAAATTTCTCTCATTTTCACTAAAATTATTTTTCAAAATTTCTTACCTCCCAAATCCTTTCGCTTTCTTTTTTTAGTTAGTTAGTTAGTTAGTTTGTCATAAATTATTTTTAAAACTGAATACATTTTATAAAGTCAGGAATTCCAAAATAAAATTAACGTTAGTTTTGTAAGTAATTCAAAAATTTATTTTCTATATGGGGGGACCTAACTTGTAAAACTAACTCTGTCGTAAATATATTTAAATAGATGTTCGCAGAAGTCACGGCGCAGTCGTGACGGATGCGAACATCTAATTACTAACTATGTTGCGAATTGGATATTTTCAACTTCGAACTTGGTAGATCAGGTGCCTATCAAGAAAAGAAAAGAATGGCACCAAGTCGATTTTTTGCAAAATCTTCATCATTTTCTCGAACAAAACCCTTCAGATGATAGCTTTTTATGATAAGGTTAATAAATTGAGAGGACCTCTTATCGTCTGGTGTGCATCCTTAACTCATCAACAAAACTCGATTTTATTGATGCTTTGGAGTTACATTAACTTTAAGTTGTTATTTCTATTTAAAAATGGATCATTTGTCATTAAAACTAAAGATTTCGCAAAATTAGTATTTGTCACGTAAAATATATTTACACGTCAAAATATAAAATTGAAAAATAAAAGATTAAAAAGTTGATTAAATATATCCATGAAATGAATAAAAGAGTGAAATCATTATCAATAAAATCATTTATATGAGTTTATTTGATGACGATTGCAAAATCAAAGACCTCGAATTAGAACTATCAACGAAAGACTACGACCCCATAAAGTACGTCAACACTTCAATACCAGACAGTGCTTCGATTTCCACAATAAACGTTCTTTCGAAACATATCAATTCAAAATTAGAAAAAACATCGGATTTTATTAACGAAGGTATCAAAATTTGCTCAAAGATCGATACTTCAGATCAAAAATTATTGGATATAGCGCAAGAAAGCATATTAAAGCTCTCGAACAAAATTGATGAAATAAAAGTTCAAGCGGATGATACAGAAAAATCAGTCCGAAAGATTTGCTCTGACATAGAGCCACTTCATCGTGCAAAGAATAACCTCTTAACTACAGTTACAACCTTACGAAGATTGCAAATGATGGCATCATCAATCGTAGCACTTGAAAAACACATCGAAGTCAAGAACTACGCTGAATGTGCACCAAATGTTCTCGCTTTGACAACTCTTGTTGAAGATTTCAAAAAATATGAAAAAGCACCTCAATTATCACCATTGATCACCAAATTCTTTGATTTGAAGCGATTTTTGCGTAACCAAGTTAACACGGAGCTTGATTATCGACTTTTTGGCGGAAAACCTGATGAATCAAATCTCGCGATTTGCGCTGTCGTTGATGCTTTTGCTGATGATTTCAGGTCATCAACAATCGACTGGTTCTGTGATAAATTTTTGTCATGCTACGACAACGCTTTTGAAGGCACAGATCTATCAGAGGCACAAAATAGATTTAGATGGTTTAAACAGAGATTGACAATTTACAATAATCAATTTGCTCAATGTTTTCCGACTTCGTGGAGAATGCAGTATTGGATAACGCTTTCTTTTTGTCAACGAACATGTCAGCAGTTCGAATATATCCTTCAGCAGCAAAGGCCGCAGCCAAAATTATACTTAAATGCGTTCGAACTCACAGTGAAATTCGAATCTAAAATGAGTGAATCATTTGCCACAATAGAAGTTGTTCCATATAATCCAGATGTTCCATTGCCATCTTTCCCACAGACAGCTGAAGGCGTAAGGCAGAAACATGAATGGCTCCAAAGAATGAAAGAGAAAAGAGGAACAGCGCAAAAAGTTTTAGCAACAAAATTCATTGGATCTATTGCAGCTGCTTTTTCGCCATATATGCAGATTTATATTGATGCAGAACGTGCAACACTTACTAAAATCATCGCTGAAGCACAGCAAAACATTGTAAATGATATTGATCCTGAAGAAAAAGAATTAAACAGCGCTCGAACAATGATTATAGCAATGAAGAAATCGCTTGAAAAATGTTCTGGTTTTGGTGTTGAAAGAACGATTTTAGAACTATTTTCGATGCTCAGGGATCATATTGCATCATATGCTGCATCAATGACTAAATTATTACCAAAGAAATTCAATAATGAAGAAAACATTAAAGTTGTTTGTTGTGTTGCAAATACAACATCAACATTGTTAGAAATTCTCGACTCTCTTGCAACAAAAGTTACTGAAATCACTTCTGGTGAAAAGAAAATAACAATTGATGACGCGAAAAATAACATTACAGATGAACTTCGAAAACAAATTTTGCATATTTCAGATACTTTTGTTAGAGAATCAGAATCGCAATGGATTGCAATTGGAAACAATTCGTGGACAGGCGGAGATGTTCTTCCTTCAAAGCTTATAGATTTATTCAACACTAGATTTGGCATAATCTCAGATTGGTTGAGTCCAATGAATATGAACAGACTTCGTGTCGTTTTGACACCAAAGATTGTTGTTACAATTCGAGAATCACTATTCAAGACACATGGATTGAGTATAGAGTCGGCGTCGAAGATATATATGTGTCTTAAAGATGTTAAAGAGACAATCGCATATTGGACAAAATGTGACAGTGCAAGTGCGAAGAGAAGATTAGAACATGAATTTTCAAGACTCGAAAACGAATTAACAGTTTTATGCTGTCCGGTCATGGCAATGACAGTCACTTATTTAGGTAAAACGCCTGCAAGAAGCAAAGAACAATTCATGGCTCTTGTTAGACTAAAAAGTCTCGGTCAACAAGCAGAGCAACAGATGTCACAAGAATACGACCAACAGCTTCCTTTGTTTACAGATAAATAAAAACCTTTGTTATATATTCTTTCATAACCAATTTACTTTTAAAAAAAAATGCATAATCACATCAAAACAATTATGAAAAAAATCATATGTTTTTATTTTTGATGGAACTCAAGAGATTTAAATTATACATACATTCTAAAATAGCACAATATAATAATAGCTTCTTCTTTAATAGATTCTATAATGAATGGATCATTATTTTAAAATAATGATGAATTAAGATGAAATTAACTCATTGGGAAAAAGATCATGTTTGTTTCTTTGTTATTGGAATGAATAATATACAAGCAGCGGTCAATCTTCTAAAAATAAATAATTCTCAGACTTGAAAATTTGTATGACAATGAAATAATAGATCTAAAATGTTGATATTTTGATGAATTTGAGAATTGTCGTGAATTGAAAAATAATGATAAATTCATAGATAACACGTTATAGAAATGTTAAATTTGCAATTTTAGAAAAATCAAAAGTCACAAAAAATCAAAAAAAATCGAATGAAGATTTTGGAACTTTTAGGTTTCGAAAATTCTTTATTCGAGATAAACGTCAATGAACCACAAAACGACGCCGATTTTACGTCGTTTGTTCATCCTTTGGTGTCTGGAATCTATTTAAAGAAGGGAAAGATTCTATTTTTATATTATTCGAGAGCTTCGACTCTAAAATCGATAGCAGCAGTATCACTGAAGGTAATAATAACCACTCATAAACAAGAAATCAAAACAATCCTTCAATTTTCTATCGATCAAGAATTTGTCGCTATTCCAAACATCGATCTTCCAATTAAACTTAAAATTTCGACAAACAGAAAGATATTTGCGAAGAAAAGTGTACCATATCCAGGAATTTACAATCTCGGATTAACTTGTTATATCAACTCTTCAATTCAATTTTTAAACAGCGCGTTTCCAATTCGACAGCTTTTATTCGACCAAACGCCAAACACTGGATCGCTCAGCGATGAGTTACAGAAAGTATTTCTCGAAATGAATTCTTCATCCGACCCAATTTCTCTTAGATCGTTCGTTAAAGCACTCGGAGGCAATATATTCAATGTTATAGCGATGGAACAAGATGCACATGAGTTCATCACAAGTCTTTTTGATAAACTCGATACAGAGCTCGGAAAAGAGTTCGTTAAGTCACGAGAAGAAGCATGCGGCATTGTAGAGAGCCGTGTGTTGGAATGTCCAGCTGCAAAGATCAAAAATGAAGTCACAGAAACATCAAATGAAATTCAAGTCACTGTTCAAGGATTTTCTTCAATAGAAGAAAGTTTGAGATACGCAACAGCAACAGAATTACTTGTTGGTGCAAATAAATGGGATGCAGGCGAAGGATTTGGAAAACAAGACGCAAAACGTTACACTCGATTCAAGAAACTTCCAAAGTTTTTGATTTTCCATTTAGTGAGATTTGCTTACAATAGAAACACTCAAAGAGTCGAAGAAGTTCGCAGTGAGTTCGAATGCCCCGATAAGATCGATATGAAGGAGTTCTGTCTTCCTGAAGTTGAACTCACAAATTACACATTGATATCCATTGTCGCACACAGAGGAAACTTAATGAGTGGACATTACGTTGCTTACGCACAACCGAACTGTGACGGAAATTGGTTTTTGTTCAACGATTCTTCTGTTTCCGCTGTATCTTTTGCTGAAGTAAGATCAACATTCTCTGATCAGTCTTCGATATATTCGAGCATGTTATCATATATCGGAAGGAATGATTTTCTCGCGTACATCGTTGGATATATCCGAAATGATCAACTGAAGAAGAAGATCAAAGCTCCTTCTAAATTAAGTCATTTGATTTCAGACTCATTGTCAGCGAGATTAGTGACAATGAATAACTTAGCAACAGATATTTATAACTCCGGTGAATTAGAATCGATATCAAAAGGAGATTCATTGAAAGATATCTTTCATAATGAAACAGATTGCAATTATTTCTTTAATCTTCCAGGAACGAATACATTGATTGGCCCCGTTTCAGATGACAAAAATGCATCAACATTCTTAATTTCTAAAGCTCCGTGTTCATTATTTGCGCTTCCAAAGAAATACGGCAAGAAGCCAATCTTCATCATCAAAAATGAAAAAGTTACTGTTGTTTCAGCAGATAATTTATTCAAAGAATACAAAGACTTTAGTATATACTACAAACACATTGAAGTTTCTACACCTGATGATCTCGATGCAGGTTCAATCGTTACGTTATCACCACAGAACATTAAATTGATGATTGACGGAAAGCAAATTGAAGTTCAAAGAAACGCGACATACGCTGAATTACAGAAAATTATCAACAAAGAAACGCCAGAGCGTGTTGTTTTCACAACAAAGACGAATATATTGTTGCCTGTTTATTACAAATTTGCTGAAGATTTCAAGAATGAAATTTGTATTTCTTCGAGTTTGCTTCAAAAAGGATCAACTGTTGCACAAATCGAATTTTACCAGAGAATAATCTTATATTATTTTGACACTAAGCATAAAGAGCATCAATGCACAGTCTGGCCATTGAAGAACTGCACCGTTGAATCATTGATTGATTATATCAAAGAAATAATGGAAATCAAGAGTGGTGAATTGATTCTTTCACCATTCAGCAATGTCGAAATTTCTAAGATATTATCACCTTTCTCTACATTACGCGATTTCGCAGTTCGCGCAGACCTCGTTGAGATGTCTCCGTCACTTTCCATTTCTTCTTGTTATCACCAACTGAACGAGAAGCTCTCTATTGTTGAAGTTCGGCATGCTATTGGCGTTGGCGCATTCAGGAACTACACCACACTTGGTTTCCACAGAATCACGTCAAAGGTGTCTGCGAAGCAGCTTTGTGATGAACTTGGCATTAAGAATGCAACGGAATTCATTGTTCGTAGTGCCCGCGATTTCCGGCGAAAGAAATCATTTGATGGCTCAATGAAATTCGGCAAACTCTTCGGAGATGTCATTTCCGGATTGTTTGAAGACCGTCCTGTTATTATTATTTGCACAGAATCAGATCCACAATAAGATCGATATATTGTTTGATATTAAAATATTTTTTTCTTAAAATTTTTTTTTGTTTAAGGGACCATTGTAACTGCTTGGGGCCGTCCCCTGCTTTATTTTCTCGAATTTAAAATAGAGCTTCTATCTTTAATATGTTTTATGATAATTTAGTTCACAATTTTTATACGTTTTATAATTCAAGCAAAAATGATTGGTCAGAAAACTATTTTTGAAAAATTTTGAGCATTTAGTTTTTAAGAAATGTGACAAAAATCAATATCTCATAGAATATTTTGAGTTTTTGGAAACAGTTATATTGATCCCTTAAAAATGACATTGGAGACGCAATCAAAGACTGTTCTAAATGCAATTTCAATTTTTTTCAATTTTCACATATCTCCAACATACAATGAATTCACTTATTATTATGAAAAAAGAGCTTTCATAATACAGAACACTGAAGAAAAAAATCAAAAGAAAATTGGCAAGAAAACAATTAATTATAGGAAGATAATTTATTATTTTCGCTGTAGATTGAACCCATCGATGACAATAGGATAATAAAAAACATTTCAGCTCAATAGTTTAAATAAACTGAAATTATAGAGAGAGTATTGAAATTTGATGCATTGTCAAAAACATTAAAATGATAATTCAAGTGAGAACGCTTGATGGAGGAGTTCTTTGGATAGATGCAAATCGCATTTGGACTGTTAAAGACCTGAAGGACCAAATCTCGAAGAAATGGGAATTTGATTCAAGTTATGAATTATATTCTCAAAAAATTAAACTAGATAATAACGCATTAGTCAGGAATTTGACTGAAAGAGGTGAAAATGTCTTCATTCTGATCATTCCAGAATGTTTTGCTAAAGTTGAAAACAGAACACCAAAACTAATACAAAATGAAGCAAATGAAGACGAAATAAACTCTCTCATCAATAGGTTTGTTGTTTTCTGTAGCAAATCACCTTACATTGATAAAATTTTAAGATATACAGAAACATTCGAAGAAGATATTCTCGTTCCCTTAATTAAAGAGCTCTTCTGCAAACTTAGAAGGAACCTAATCACAGCAGATGAAGCGCCAGCAGAGTTTGTCGCACAAATCGAAACAAATTTACATTTTTGGGAAAACGGAAATGAAGAAGAAGAGGAATCATTCATATTTGAAGACAGTATCTAATCAAAATACGAATAAAAACTTACATTTCAAATGTATAAATATTGATCTCAAGAAATTCAAAATAATTATAACTTATCCTGTATCCCTTGATATCAACATATATATATTCATGCATGAAAATATGATATTGGCGATAAAAATAAAAGAAAAAAGGTGATTTGATTGGTCTACGCTTAAGAAAGCGTAGAACCCTATGAAAGACGGTCGTTGTTCCGCTTTCATATATCAGCCCGAATTGTCATTCGGCCGATTATTGGGTCAAACCCAAATCACTTAAGGAAGTGATACTATGCATTTTGCAGCATTTAAAACAATTTATTTACCAGGTTGGTTCGGCATGCTTCTTCTTCTTCTCGACAGTCCACTCGAACTTACGGAGACGGCCAAGGCAGTACATCGTGGCCTTCTTGCAGGACTGGCATGTGAAACGAAGAGAGATCTTCTTGGATGTCTTCTTGGAACGACGGAGAATTGGCTTAACACGGCCACCGAAACCCTTCTGCTTACGATCGTAGCGGCGACGACCGAGAGCGCAGTGACGTTCTTCGCCGCGAGAGGCCTGAGAGACCTTGCACATTGTGTGCTTCTTGCAGAACTTGCAGAAGAACTTCTTCGTCTTTGGGTGGTGAACCATAATAGAAAAGGACGATTAAAACCGCAGCGGTTACCCTCAATAATCTCTTCACTTGACCATTTCAATGTGTCATGTAAATTATATTTCTGACATGTAAATATAATTATGGTATGTCACCAGATTTACTTGTCAAATGTATATAAATTGTCATGTAAAAGATTTATTTGACATATATTTACGATTTTTGTTGTGTAAATAATACTTTTGTCATGTAATTTTTATTTCTTTTCTCATTTTTCATGATGCAGATGATTGATTATCAAAGGATTTCCTATTTCCAATGTTGCAGGTGATGGAGATTGTTGTGGTGAATAGGTATTACAATGAATTGTTTTATGACTTCCAATATCGCAAAGATGTTTTTATCAATCATCTCATAGACATTAAAAGCTATATATGTTTCGTTCTTTAGCAATTATTTACATTTATTCACTGCAATTTTGTGTCTAATGAATATGCGGGGATTTTCGCGAGTGAAACTATGCTAGCTTTGTTTTAAATAAAAATATTCTTTACTGTGGTAAAATTCATAATATAAATGGCAAACAATGATGTTTTTAAATGCAAACAAAAATAGATGACATTAAGCTACAAACGAAGATATGGAATTTAATAAATAAGCCATAGCTGATTGACTTTTCATCGATGCGACATAATTGGAAATAAATCAAATCAAGATTGAATGAATTGGTTGATGCAATGATTGCTACCGAAGATTTTTCATTGTCATAATTGCAACAATTCATAAAAACTGATCCTGAAGACTCAATACCAAAATAACTCCCTCCAGCGCTGTTCCTGAGAATGCAACATTCATTAAACACAGATTTATCTTTAGTGAAAAAAAAAATGTTTGCTTTGACTATTGTTATCGATGATATTACATTTCGTGAATGGACAACAAATCGAAGAATAAAACCAAGAGCACCGCCCTGGCGATTGATTCTCTGCAAATGTTGTAAACTTTATGTTATATGATGAAGCATATAAAGCGCAAAACAGTGGATCATCAAAGCTTTTATTTCTTGTTATATTATTCGATATAACACTCATATTCCCATAGAAAAGCAAATTTGTACTTTGTCCTATTCCTTGCTTTCCGCAGTCGCAAATCAATGATTCAATGAAGGAGTTCAAATGATCTGTATTCTGGTCTGTGGATGAAGAACAAAAAATTCCATCATTTCCTGTATTTTTTAACTTCATTCCACAGAATTGATGCAAAAGAATTGAGCCCTGATTGAAATTAATCGAAGCTCCTTTATCTGTCGTTGAGCAATTCTCAAAAGAACTATGTGATACACATAATATATTATTTGAACTCCCATTTACTATAATTGCTTGATTTAGCGAGGCATACTCATTGGAAGTCACATAGAATCTTCCAGAGTTTTTAATGACTTGGGAATTCTGAGTGATATATTCAGTAATTGAATATTGACCAAAATATTCATTCCATATTCTTGCATTGGACTCATGAATCAGTATACAAAGTTATTGGTCTTCTAACTACATCCAATTTTCTTTTATAATATTAAACCTAAAATAAAGGTTAAAAATGTCACTTTTAAACATGGCTAAAAAGTGTCACAAAATGTGACAACTTGTTTATCTTGATCGTCCTTGACGCCACGAGAAAAATAAAAACTAAAGCAAAAGAATTTAAGATATAATATATTTTACTGTAGTCGGATCTAAATGCAGAGAATTAACTAAAAAAGCATGTTAAAATTTTTAAATACAAACAAAATAAAGATATAAGAATAACAGCTATTCAAATCGTTGGACTGTGAGAAAGTCTCTTGATTGTGTGGATCAATGTTAGTTGATTGTTGTTCTTTTGGTGAATTTGGTTCTGTTTCTCGCTTGTTGATGGCTCTAATTCTTCATTAGGGTCGAAGAATAAGAATGCGATTTTAAAGGGATAGATTTATAATATAAAAAACAACATGAACAAAAGAATGAAAAGTAAAGAACCGATTAAGACAACAGAAGCAATCAGTGATCAAGGTTCTCAATGATGTTATCATGGTTTTTTGGGTCCATATATTACTGCAGTAATGTCCATGATGAAGAAAAATGTTTAAATCTATTCGTTCTCTTTATATCAATGCACAAAAAATAAGTTTACCGACAACAATATCAGTAAATATTGTTTAGATCATAAAACTGAGCCTCATCCATTATTTAATTTTAGATTTTTATCAAAAATCCGTGTAAATATTTTATTTTGAAGCTAAAATTAGGTATTTTATCCCAGTTTAATTTTTCATTTTTAATGATTTCGTTCCACATGAGCCATGGTGCAGTTTTATTTTCAGTAAAAGAATCTAGTCACAGAGTTTGGAGGCGATCTGACGAGAGATTACAAATATATTTTTTAAAATTAAGAAAAAAGAGGTATAAACATTTACGAAATATGCATAATAACAAACATAGTATTTAAGTTTAACAATAAAAAAAGACATATTACTCTAAACTTCAAATCTGGGTCTTGCTTGTAGCAAAAGTCTGTTCGAGTGAGTAAGGATCGTAGTCATCGAACGGATTGTAATTTGTGTCAACATTGAAGTTGTTGAAATCCGCTCCAACGTCGAATGGATCGTTATCAACTTCCTCTTGTTCTTGAACTGGTTCTTGTTCAGGCTCCGGCTGCACTGTTGGCTGCTGGTTATAGATCATGGAAGTCGGCATGTGCATGACATTGTTAGCATTCGGTATCTTTGGAGCCGGTGAATTAAAAGTAGGAATTAATTTGTACATCCTATTTGGAAGCGATGGTTCTGGCGTTGCAGCGATATACTGGCGGACGCTCCATTCACGGGCTTCTGGATAATTTGTAGCGAGGAATGGAATTGATTCGCTTAATAATTTGATGGATTCCTGACGGGACTGAATAGTTCCATAGCCCATCCTCTGGAGAGAACCGTTTATTGAAGATTTGCACTTGTCGATTAAGACTTGAAATTGTCGGTTATTAATTGCTATTCCTGCTGGAAGCCAACAGACACCGCATACGAGGCATCTCTTCCAGTCGTCTGAATCGCCCTTGATGCAAAAGTTCTTTATTGCTATTAAAATTTCTGCGAATGTTTCTAATCTCTTTCCACGTCTGTTTCTAACAATGTTAGAAGAAAGAGTTTCGCGAAGTTTGACGTACTCCTGTTTGTCTGATTCGCTGAGCATGTCTATGTACTTCGGCTGAGTCATAGAGTTGTCTGGCATCGCTTTTTTGTTTTATATAAATTTTCAAAATTTAGTTGGCGACCATTGTAAACAATTGAAACAATTCTATGAATACTATTGAATTAGAAAAATTTTGCCAAAATATTAAACGGTTGATTTTTAGTTAAAAATAGTTGCAATAGATATAGCTTTTGATTCTAATGACAAATTTATGATTAGTTTATGATAATTTTTCCAGCAAATTGTTGAAAAATATAATGCTTTTTTATTTTAAATTTGGATTTAGCTTCTTATGTCATATCTAATTATCAACAAATTAGCATTATATTTGTTTACGTTTTTGAATTCCCATCAATTGAGAATTTACATGTCAAATTCGCATCAACCTTTGATATAAGTTGGGAATCTTCCACATTCTCGAACTTCATCAATATTTAAAAAACATTTTCTGACATGTTTACTGATAATAAATTTTCCACTGCTATCTCGGCTCTAAAATCAATAACAACTTTATGTGTTTTAATACATCGACTTTTTCAAAAAATTTTCAGTATTCTCATGGAATTACATACTAATTCCAGATTTGCTATTTCATATTTTCAATATCGATTTCATGTTGCTACAAACTACCATACAAGATACTGCTCATGACAAGAAACTCATCCTTAGCTAAAGCATGATTTAATATTATACAATTAGAGAAAAATATCAATATTTTATAAATTCTTGCTTTTTTGAACAGATCTCTTGGGTATAGCTTTATGTAATAGAGTGTATTGTAAGAAATAAGGGCAGATTGAATAAAATTAATACCTAAAACTTACTTGCGCTTTGCAACAACGTTTGCAACAGCCTGGGCAATGAAATCAACATTGGAGTTGTTGAGGGCTGGAACGGAGATACGGCCATTGGATGGGATGAAGACACCCTCTTGCTCACCGAGGATCTTGACTTCCTCTGGTGTGAGGCCTGTGAGAGCGAACATACCCTTCTGCTGGGCGATGAAGTCGAAGGACTTGCCGGACTTCTGTTCGAGGAGCTGGACGAACTTGGCACGGATGTCGATAACACGCTTTGAGACCTCCTTAAGTTCCTCGAGCCACATCTTGTGGAGCTCTGGGTCGTTGATGACCTCTGTAGCGATGTAGGAACCGTTCTGTGGACAGACGGAGTATGTGAAACGTCCGATTGAGGCGAACTGTGAGCCAACATTGTTAGCTTCCTGAGCGTTTGTGCAGACAGCGTGGCAGCAGCCGATACGCTCGCCGTAGAGACCCATGCACTTGGAGAATGAGAAGCAAACGAAGAACTGGTTGCCGGAAAGAGCATACTTGCGGAGGACCTCAGCATCCTTATCTGGGTCGCCGGAAGCCCAGCCCATGTAGGCGAAGTCGAAGCAAGCGATGTGCTTCCTGGCTGAGACGGCCTCGAGGATCTTCTCCCACTGCTCTGGTGTTGGGTCGATACCTGTTGGGTTGTGAGCGCAGGCCTGAAGAAGGACTAAGCAGCCCTCTGGAGCAGCCATCAAATCGCGGATGCAAGCATCGCAGTCGAGGCGGCAGTCCTTAGCCCAGCCGTATGTGCCGAGCTCGAGTCCCTGCTGGCCGAAGATAGACTTGTGGTTAGCCCATGTTGGGTTGGAGAGGAGGACCTTTGGAACCTTAAGGAAGTCCTTGGCGAATCTAGCAACGAAGTAGAGAGCACCTGTGCCAGCGCATGACTGGATGGAAGCTGTTCTCTCAGCGATCTGTGGGAGAACTGGGCCCCAAATGAACTCACGAGCAGCCTTGATGAAGTTAGCATCGCCGTTCATTGGGAGGTAGTCCTTGTGGTGCTTGCCGAGCATCTTCTCCTCAGCCTTGCGGACGCAGTTGAAGACGTATGGCTTGCCATCTTCTGTGCGGTAGACACCGACAGAAAGGAGGGACTTCTTCTCAAGCTTGGAGGCGTTGTATAACTTGGCAACACCGAAAATGGCATCCGGAGGAGCTTCTGGAACGTTAGCGAATGCTGACATTGTTGTAGGTGAACTGAAAATCTATCGTTTTCCGAGGCTTCCAATAACGATAATCTCATCGTTTTTTCATAGTTTTTCGATATTGTGCTTCTTTCTATTTGCAGATTCCAAATATCAATGTTTGGACATTTTTCCTTTATTGTGAAGTTGTAAAGTATTCTTAAATTTCTGAACAATGGTGTCACGTTTTGATTTTGCATCTTTTCATATTTTGATTTATTTAGTTAGACGACCACATGTGAAGTGAGTTTCCAAAATTCAGTAATTGCGAGAAATTGGAGTTTAATGGAATAAAAAAGTTTATTGGAATAAAGGTGACTTTATGCGAATAAAGTGAATTTGGAATCAAACCCTATTTTGGAATAACCGCCATTTTGGGATAATGACGGTTATTCCATATGCCAAAAATAGGTCGAAAAGTGACAATAATGGAATACCCGAATTATTTGGAATCGCCGAATATTTGGATATACGCATAATGCTCTCAAAATTTGGAATCAACTTGGATATTGGAATTAGGAATCGACCTCAAGGTCTCTGTTATATAGCAACTTATTATGAAGTTGTTAGCTGACATCGAGCTTGTTTACATGTCAGTTATTCTTCCACTTTGATGCCGCATTTTTGTTGAATAGAGAATACATTGATGCGTGCTATGATATATGCAAGACGACAGCCAATGAATTCTATCAATTGAAAATGTAGTTTTGCTTTAAAATGAAAAGATATCAGAATAAATCATTTCTATCTTTTCGATTTTTTAATCATTGTTATTGCATATGCTCTATATTTGAAGTGCCCATCGATTTTGAAGGTTGGTGAGAATCCAAATATTTAGCGTGTGTTTAAATACCTGAAATAGATTGAGAAAAATTGCTTCGCCTCATAGCTCTAATCTATATATTGTATAAGGGTCCGAATAAACTGATGAAAACAAAAAATAATGAATTGCTCAAATAAACTAGACATTAATGATAGATCTACAAAAGACATCATCGGGTGATTCCATGTATCTTGAAAAATATAATGCACAGACTGTGAGAATAAAATATATTTTTGAATACTTTTTAATATCATAAAACTATGCCGAAATTTTAGTGGGTCATGTGGATCTCAGCGCCATCGAAAGCGGATGTGAGTGTGAGGTTGCAAGCAAGGCGGGATGTTGGTGTGACTTCAGAAGCAGAGCCAAGGAGTTCCTTCTCATCGTCATCTGGAGCCTGGTAGAGGTTCTGTGGGATCTTGCAGTGGCATTCACCGCAGACCTGAGAGCCGCCGCACTTGCCCTGAAGAGATTCAGCCTTTGTGCCAGCAACAGCATCGAAAAGCCTTGTGCCATCATCGAAGTTGATTGGAACCTTCTCGCCAGCCTTTGTGACGACTGTGAGCTTGAAGAAGCGGACGTTGGAAACAGCAGAGAGCATTTCTTCTGAAGTGAAGTAATTGGACCCCTCAAAATGAACGATATAATTGGCTGATTATTTTACATGAAAATCATTCTTCTAAAAGGTCGTAGAGCTGTTATTCAAAATTTTAGAATTTTACTTTATACGGGTGTAAATTATCGAAGATTAATGAAAAACTACCGCAAAATATATAGTTCTATGTTGATTTTTTAAACCAAAAATATATTAACCGAGTTGACATTTAAAATACTCTTTATATGGTGCAGATATCATATATTTGCAATATAGGATGTTGCATACCGAAGCTGTCACGAAAAGTGACAAAAGTGCAATATCTGACATGTAAACATGTATATTTGACAAATAAATACTCCCATGGCATGTGATTATAAATTATTATTGGAAGAATGATATCCTATATTTGTTTAAATTTACTTTGAAAAGAAAAATTAAATGCTTGATTGGGACTGGTAGCCAAGGTGCTAGCAATCCAATCCACAGTTCTTCCTTTCAGACTCTATTTTCGAAATAATCAGCGATTTACTCTATAGAATGGTTCTGAAAGGAAGAATTGTGGGCTGGATTGCTAGCACCTTGGCTACCTGTCCCAATCAATCATTTAATTTTGCTCTTCAGAGGCATTCTGAAGTGGAAATCTTTGATTTCTTAATGATGGGGTATGAAAGGAAGATCTGTGAGTTTAGCTACTAGCATGCGTGGTACCTGTGTCAATGTAGTCCCCAGTTCTTCCCGTCAGACGCCATTTTGAAATAAAAACTAATACATAATTTGAATAATTATAGGACTTTACATGTCAAAAAATATTAATATTTTGACACATAAAACTAGAAATTACAACAACTTTACATATCAGATAATATCACTTTTATGTCACTTTTCATGACAACTTGTGGTACGTGACATATTTGCAATATTGGATTTAAATTGCGCCAGTGAATTTTTTTGAGCTAAGGTTCTCGGAATTGAATAGTTTACTAAATAAAATTGTTGATCGTTCAATATTAAAGCAATTTTATCTATCGAAAGATGATTAATAATTATAAGTGTCAAAATTAATTTACATGACAATTTTTAAAAATTACTTGTCACAAGCAAATATTTTATTAGAAAGATGTTACATTTGTTGTATCGATTGACTAGAATCATGACATATGCATTAATTTGGGCATGACGTCATCATGTGAAGTGATGCTATCCTAATAGTATATCAAATATGTTCTTGTTGATGCATTTTTTCTTTTTTCGTTAATCATTCGTCTTTGTGATAATGAAAATCAAATAAGCTACACAAAGTTTAGTCATTCATGGTATGGTAGAACATGAAATTAAGAATTATGAATTTCTCATATTTTGAATCAATAAAATTCATGATGATAACTCAAGCAGTCTTGCGCTAATATTAGTAGTATTATTTTACACTTTTATCATGAATTAATCGAAGTCACAAATTAATTGACTCGTATACATAATATTTTTATAATACAACAGTATAATATATTTCCACATCAATGATAATAATATATATTTCATTGTCAATTTGTTGATACACACTTAAAGGAATAAAACATTTGAAATTTAAGGCAGTATTTTTCCTTCTGCGGTGTAGTCCCGCGACCTTCATAACTTTTTATCTGATCAATATTTTTTCGATTTGAAAGTACTTTCATGAACTTATTGATAGTTGTCTATCCAGTGGTATAAGTGG
>JALKBU010001060.1:0-17436 GCA_023091735.1 Trichomonas tenax | reverse complement strand
GCAATGAACTACGTTTATGGTCTTCATACTCAGCGCGGAGTTTCAATCTATAAATGTCAGTATTGTTTAGACTACAAAGTTATTTATAACACTTTTTATAAAAGTGACAATTTGCCCGCGCAAAAAATGACAGTTTATTCATGAAAAGTGACTTTAAGGTTCTATGTCACTTTTTGATGTTCACTTTTGTCCTAGACTCGCCTTAAAATTGTTTGAACTAAATTCACGTCCATATCCGTATGCCAAAAAACCACTCCAATCATGTTTTTGATTTCTATAAAATTAACCTTTAAAAAGTGATGAGACAATAAAAGATTTGTCAATTCTATGTCAAATTTCTTTTCAATTATTCTGTCAAATCTCACCTCAACTCCAAAAAAATCAATTTATCTATACCAAATACTTAAAATTAAGCTTCCACAGTGATACATCTTATAGTACTTTTGGTGAACATTATAGATATCTAATAAGAAATGTATGTTGGTAAATGATTTCACAAACGAAAAGCATTTGATATAATTTTTGGAATATGTGTTAAATTTGAGCTCTAGATACCAAAATTTTACAAATGTATGACTTTCTATTTCACAGTTGATAAAATAAAAAAAAAAGAATTTAGAAATCATTTTTGTATCAAATGGAACAGGATAAAACAATTAACAATGTCCAGAAATATATACAGATGGTACAAAAATACCTCCCGGTCCAGGAATCGCAGCTATTTCAGAACGCTATTCGTGGTTTTCAAGCATCTTGCGCGCGTCAAGTTATACAGAACCAAGACGGCACAAACTCGCAGTATAAAATCGACGAGGTATTCTCTGCCATTTCCATTGCGCATATCAAAGATGGTTTACTTTACACTGTGCTCGTTAATGCACTATCTGAAGTTCCCAATATTGACAAGAGCTATTTAGCCGATAAACTGTCTAGAGACATCATCGCCATCCCGGCGGACAAGAACCCAATGCTTTGGAAGTACTTCGAGTCCATTTTGTTGTTCATTTCTAAACCTTTGAAGAATTCTTTCAGTTTAATCCTCAACCCACTCAAAGATCACGCACTTGCGTGGGTCTCTGACGAGGATCCTGAACCTCGTTTCGCTGGTTTCCAACTCCTTACCATTTTAATTAGAAATTTCCCGCAAATCCTTGAAGGTGTGTTTATGCACATCACAAATATTATCATCAAGTCGTTCAAGAACCAAGATCCAGAGATCTTCGATGTTATCAGCGCGACATTAATTACAGTTCTCGATTATGAGACAAACTTGCTTCAAGGCGTCATCCAACAGCTGATGAAGTCATTCGAGAAGGGAAAGTATGAGCAATATCCAGGCGTTTGCCGCGCACTCGGTGATCTTCTTGATCATTTCCCAAAGGCAACTCAATTATGCACATTCACGAAAGTCCCTCTTGATATCCTTTCCAACAAGGAGCCTTCTATCAGGATTTACGCTTATCCAGTCCTTCCGTTGATCTGGAGAACGACACCTGATTTATTCAAGCTCGAAACACAATTCCAAATCTATATTCTCATGTACAACAACATCAAAAAGAAGACCCCAAACAGAGAACAGGGTTTAGTCGCTTTAGGTAATTTCGTATTTACTAAAGGAAAAATCATCGCTAATGATGAATTCCCACTCATTGCTAAGTGCAGAAAGGCAGTGACAGAAGGATTCGACTGTCCGGAAGCAGCTTATTGCTTACTCGCTTTAGATATCGCGAAAGATGAATTTTTCCAGCAAGATGCATCAAAAATTTACCATTACGCATCGAACCCACTCTTGATCTCGGGCTTCAAGCGCTATATCGACACTGCTGGTGACAAAGGATTGGTTATTACTAAGATATTGCTTTCAATCGCGAATTCTGTCCTTTTGTCCATCAGCTCTCCAGATGATCAGGTACAGAACATGTTCGGATTGATCATTACACTAGAAATCAACGCAAATATCCTTTCTTTGCCACTCATCTTTGAATATCTCAAACACATGAACAGATCGAATGCTGAAGTTAAGCGCCTTTGTCTCAAGCTCTGCCTTAGATTCTTATCTCATAGCTTTTCTATCGAGCTCGCGCAGAGACTTTTGGCTTTAATTCCAACTGAGACAGACAAGGATCTCCGCAAGTATTTGATCGAAAAGATCTCCTTGGATCATGTCGATGAGTCTCTCGTTACAACATTGGAATCATTGCTGCACGATTCTCAACCAGAAATCAGGTTAATTTCGTTTGAGCGTCTTTGCTCTCTTTCTTCTTTCCCATTCGTCAGGGCAATCATTCAAGCAATATTACAAGAAAAAGTTCGTAATCTCCAAACATCATCCACAATTATCAAGGAAGATATTCAGATATTCATTATTGCACTCACGCAAGCAGCATCTGGCAACCAGCAGGAGTTAATTCAGCACCAGAGACAGCATTTACCTTATATTCAGTTCCTTATTCAAAGACTTTTGTCATCTCAGCAGCGCCTTTCTTCAATATCACTGAAGCTCTTGGCCATTCTCGTTCCCCTGTCTCCTACTGAAGTTGACCTCAATTTGCTCTCCAATCACATTCGCTCTTCTCTTTTGATCAACTCTTCAGCAAACAGACTCAATGCTACATTAGACGTGATTTTCTCATCACTCCGCTATACAAAGATCCGAGATCACCTCTTATCATCAGACAACGACATTTTCACGAAATTGCTGTTGATCGCCAAATTACCAAAGAACGCCGTCGACAAGATGCGCCTTCTCCACGTTATTGGTATCCTTGGTGCCTCGAGTACGACATATGTCAATACACTTATGGGTAACACAAATGATATCAATGTCAACGAAGAGATTAAGATCAATTCTGCCAACCACTTCATTTCCACATCCAAATGCCGGGATCCGCTTCAGGCTCTGTTCGAAACAGCCGTCGGTATTGGCCTTATCAACATTCTTGATATCTTAGGTAACGAATCGCTGGCTGCGCTCCACCCGGCTGCCATTGAAGCTCTTTTAACTTTCTTGAAGACAAACAGATCTCTTGATTCTGAACTCGAAGTTTATCTCATCGAAAGAATCAACGAATTGCTTCAGTCTAAGGGTGCTTCAACAATCTCTGTCCTTCTCTCTAACATGGCTACTCTTATCACAGCTATTGGCACACGCTTTGTTCCACTTGTTCCACACGTTATTGACTTGCTCATCGAGAAATGGGGCAGCATCGATCCTGTCGTCATCACAAGAACATGCGAGTGGCTCGTCATCTCCATTCCATATGCATTTGTTCCCCACATGCCGCGTGTTGCTTCGATGTTCGTGCAGGATATCGGCATCCTTCCATTCAAGACTATCGACACTATTCTCTCATGCTTCGTTTCATTCAACACATTAATCACCAATGTTTCACACATTATCATTCCTCCGATATTAGATTACATCAACGACAACGCCCTCGAAACATCCAATGCTCGCCAGGCTCTTATCAGACTTAAGCCAATCATTGTCAACGATGGCGGTGTGAAACTCGCTTCATACATCTTCAACTCAATGATCAGAGTTTCAAAGATCAATCGCGAGCTCCACAACCAGTGCCTCGACATCGTGTTCGTTGTCTCTGTCAACATTGGATCTCAGTTCCTTCTCTACAAGCAGCGCATCGCTCAGACATTCAACATTTCGGCAAACAAGAACTTCGAAATGTACTCCGCGATGATTGAAATCGGCGCCACACCACCTGCTGCCATCATTGCCGAAACGCAGGCTCCCGAGACAAAGAAGCGTACTGGCAACGCAAGAGAAGTCAGACTGTCGAGATCTTCATTTGCCATCACCAACGAAGCAGTCAAGATCAAGATACCATCGACAATACACACAGAGTCAGCGTGGATCATCTGGTACAACGAAGTTGTCAACACTGTTATCCGCAGCAGCTCATCTCGTGCTATTTCTTCATGCGCTTCACTCGCGGAGAGGCACCTCCCTGTCTTGGATTCGATCTTCCCGCTCGCTTTCGCTATTCTCTACTTCCAATACGACATGAAGGGATCCGACACAGTCAACGAGATTCTCAAGATTCTCTTCATTTCTCCGAATGTTCCACGCTACATCATGATCAACTTCCTCGCAGTCATAGAGTTGATCGAAGTCCTCGGAAGCCCGGCGCCAGTCCCAATGCAGATCGCCAAGCAGAAGGCTTTGCAGTGCAACAACCTCGCTCAGGCTCTCAGAGCTGCGGAGTCACTCTTCGATGAAGGTGTCGATGATGTCGCCGATGACTTGATCACAATCAACCAGCAGCTCGATCTTCCTCTTGCCGCTAACGGTATTCTCAGATGCAACCTCGTCAGAGGCTACAATGCTTCACAGGGTGAACTCGCCGAGAGATTGGGCCTTTGGGAGGATGCCCTCAAGGAGTACGATCAGACACTCAAGGAAGATCCGAAGAACGAGAAGGTCATCCTTGGTAAGTTGAACTGCCTCAACCAGCTCTCGAGATACCAAGAGTTGAAGGAATTCTCTAAGATCGATGCCAAATACAAACACTACACTGCTGCAGCTCTTTGGGGTCTCTTCGACATCAACGAGTTCGTCAAAGTTTCAAGTGAACTCGACCAGAAGTCCGAAAACCACTTCGAGATGATTTACGCTTTATACGGTTTAGTCAACCAGCGCAAGTTCGACCAGGCAAGGAAGCTTATCCAGTCGATCGAAGAGCAGAAGCTCGATAGAATCTTCCCAATGATCAGCGAAGATTATGAACGCGCTTATCCGGAAGTTGAGATGGTCTCAATCATCCGCACACTCAACGAAGTTATCGACTACATGGAGGCAAGCGTTGTCCCAATGACAGCTTCTCCAATCGAGCGCGAGCTTTCTGCCCAGAGATGCGAAAGCATCTCAAGACGCTGGAGGCAACGCTTCGAGCTTCTTCCAAACGACTACAAGGTCATGTTCAGGAACTTGAGAGTTATCAACTTAGTCCAGTCATTCCAGGAGACGAAGCCAATGTGGATGAAGTTCCTCGACACAGCTGTCAAGGCGCGCGCGTCATCAGTCCTTCAGACAACTGTTCCGTACCTTCTTTCCACAAACAAGGACGACTTCGATCTCAACTACATCTATGCCAAGTATCTCTGGCTCTCAGGCGATTCTAGCAATGCCATCACGAAGATGACAGAGATTGCTAAAAACCCGAACACACCATCGCAGATCGCTGGCAATGCTTTCCTCAGCGTCGGCGAGTTCATCAAGAGCGGCGGCTACCTTGGCAAGGCCAGGGAGTTCTTCAAGAAGGCAACAGACATGATCAGCTCCAGCGCTGAAGCACTCACGCAGTGGAGTATCATCAACCTTGAGCTGTTCGAGAAGACGAAGAAAACGAGTTACATCATGGATGCAATTCTTTCATCAATCAACGGTCTCGTTGTTGCCACTGATCCGCTTTCATTCACACTTCGTGTTCTCTCTATTTTATTCAGATTTGGCTCCGCTGAGATGTACAACCTCTTCAAGTCCAGGCTCCCAACAATTCCAATCTACGTCTGGCTTGATGTCATCCCTCAGATCATCGCTCGTGCTTCCTCTGATGATGAGCAGCTCCGCCAGATCATTTCCAATATTCTCCTTGCCACAGGTTCATCATTTCCGCACACAATGCTCTATCCGCTCATGGTTCCTCTCAAGAGCGACACAACAGTCAGACAGAAGATCGCTTCCTCGATTTACGACAAGCTTCGGGTCATCTATCCAACGGCCGTCGGATCGATGCTCAAATTCACGCAGGAAATCTGCAGGTCTGCCGTCTCATGGTGGGAGCTTTGGTATGGCGTCCTCGATGAAGCTTCTCGTGCTTACCTCATCAGGCAGGACATCAACGATATGGCTCAGCTTCTTATGTCCGCGCACGATGTCATCGAGTCGAAGCCAGAGTCATACTTCGAAGTCTCGTTCATGGCACAGTACGGTGAATTTCTCATGCGCGCCAAGAAGCTCTTGATGGACTACAAGGCGAAGAACGACGAGATGCACGTCATCCAGGCGTGGACCATCTATGTCTCCATCTTCAACCAGTTGAAGCCGGTCATCAACGCAATGAACCACATCCAGTTGAAGGAGGCATCCGAGTACTTGGCGTCCGAGGAGGACTACGATGTCATGGTCCCGGGTACATTCAAGTATGGTGAAGAGATCATCAAGATCAAGAAGATCGACGCCAAGCTCACAGTCATGAAGTCAAAGCAGAGGCCGAGAAGAATGGCCATCTTCGGCAACGACGGTAAGAAGTACACATTCCTTCTCAAGGCCCACGAAGATACAAGACTCGATGAGCGTGTCATGCAGCTCTTCGGCTACATCACACGCTTAGTCAACACGTCGACGATCCCGATGAAGCAGCACCTCGGCATCACGACATACAACGTCGTTCCCCTCACAGGCCAGGTCGGTCTCATTGGCTGGGTCACGAACTGCAACACGGTCTACGAGCTCATCAAGCAGCGCAGAGAGAAGTACGGCATCAACGTCGAAGTCGAGTACCAGACAACAATGAAGGCCTGCCCGAACTTCGAGACGATCGAAGGTATAGACAAGCTCTTCTCCTTCAAGAAGGGTCTTGCTGCAACAAAGGGCGACGATCTCAAGATGATCCTGCTCACAGGCTCATCAGACTCCACACACTGGATCGAGAGGAGAACAGCCTACACAACATCACTCGCGATGACGTCAATGGCCGGTTACATCCTCGGCCTCGGCGACAGGCACCTTTCGAACGTTATGATCAAGTCCAAGACCGCCAAGCTCGTCCACATCGACTTCGGTGACTGCTTCGAAGTTGCCCAGCACAGAGAGAAGGCACCAGAAAAGGTCCCGTTTAGACTCACACGCATTCTCACGAACGCATTAGAAGTTTCCAGAATCGAAGGAACGTTCAGGAGCTGCTGCGAGAACGTCATGGAGCTCATCAGGAACAACGGTGAGCAGATCAACGGCATCCTCGAAGTCTTCATCTACGACCCACTCGCGCAGTGGTCCGAGAGCATCGCTGAGAGGAACAGCGCGCAGCTCATCACAGACAGGATCCACTCGAAGCTCGTCGGCACTGACTTCGAAGGCGAGAGATTGGATCATATCCAGCAGGTCGACAGACTCATCAAGGAAGCCACGGATATTAAGAACTTGTGCCAGATGTGGAGAGGTTGGTTCCCGTGGTGGTAATCTCCTATTTATTATATTTTTACGGAATTGTGTGAAATTTATTTTTTATTTTCCTGTTATTTCGAAAAAAAACATAGATTCTAATTAAAACTTATTATTTTAGTATTCTTTTTTTGTTTTGTGTTTTTGATTAACATTTCGAAATGTTAAGAAGACTGAGATTGTCCAAAACAAGCGATTATTCGAACTATTCAGACGAAAGCGAACCGAAATATACCAAAGAAACAGAACAAAAACCAACACAAGCAATATTTGAAAACACAAGTTCGAAAAATCCAAAGTATTTCGAGGATTTATCTGCATCAGTGATACAAGAGTACGATGAACTATGCGAAAAGTACGGAAAAATGCAAATAGATTTATCAGCCGACTATTATTTTTATCTAAATTGCCCTTCGAATGAAGTAATGACTGAAACATGGTCCCCAAAGGACAAAGAACTCTTCAATAAACGCTGTAGGACTATTATTCCCAGGAAAAAAACGTCTCCTGATACTTGGGGAATATTTTCGCTCGCAATTCCAGGAAAATGCGGAAGAATGTGTCAAATGTATTTCGAATCGAAAGGAAAAGGATACAATCGCTACGAAATCGTCAAAGCACAACCAACATCAAATCTTACAAAAAATGTGAAATCCACGCAGCCAGAATTAAAATTGGCGAGTTTCGAATGTACGAGACCCGATTCTAAGGTTGTTGTCCCAAGAAACACATATAAATCTTATGCAGATCCAGAAAAACAAACATCGATTGCAGAAGCAGATTTATCACAACTTTATACATTGAAATCGGTCACATTCCTTCAACGGGATGAAGGATATATCGTAAAGACACGACGCAGGACTTCCAAAGCTAATTCAGATAAAATGAATCCATTGCTGAAGCAAAAGGATCCCGTTTCATTGGAATACTTTAAGAATCCAGCGATGTCGCCTGATGGCACTGTTTTGGATTACTCCACATGGATGAGGGCCATCAGGCAGAACAGAAAGAATCCGATAACAGGCGTGTTCGTATCCAAAAACTTGTTGACTCTTATTACGAATGATAACATTGAAATTTTATCTCCAAAATTCACCAACATCAAAATCGATTAAAAAGAATCAATTTATGGCTTTTCAAGAGTTGGCTTCACTGCATTTTTAAAACGTTATCTGTTCCTTAAATTGCCACTCCGCGACGTTGAAATATTTTTAATGCAAGAATTACACAAATGGAATATTCTGCTGTCTTTTTTTGCCTTCTATGAGATCAAAGTCAGATAAAAGAATAAGAATGTTCATCAGATAGATTTGAAAAAGCCCAGCAACTCGAATAACAAGAAAGCACCAATTCAAGCAATAAATTGCTGTTGATAATTTGATTAATCACATTTCAATTTGATAAACAAAACAGATCGATCCAATATCATAATGAAAAAACAATTAAAACTTATTGATATATTGGCACTCGCTCCTTTATAGATTAGATAGCAAGAAACTTCTTCTAAGCTTAAATAAATCTATTCTATCAAAAAACATTCCATTTCATTAATGAGAATGATTATGTAATTAAAATGATCAAAAATAGCATATATATTCTGTATAGTGTATCATTTATCAAGAGAAATCCTTCTTTTATGTGTTAAACACAAAATTTTGTTCCAAAATCATATTTTGACACCAAAAATTTTTACACTGAAGACTTTACACGGCAAAATTTACTATTTACACGTCATTCTTTTATTTTAAGTTAAAATTTACTCCATTATGAATTGCATATCATGTTAAAAATGATAATTTAAATTTATATGTCAGATTTGGTCAGTAATGTCAAAATGAAAAATTTTATGAATAAATTTAATTACTTAAATCATAAACAGCAAAAAACTATTAACATTAAAAATTTTACACGTCAGAATTTATTTTATGCGACAGAAATCATTCAATAAATATTGAAATAAAAATGAAATTCAAAATTCTTTGATTTTTAGATTCCCCATGCAATGTAAAGAGACTCCTTAAAACACTTTTCAGTGTTTTGTTAACATTCACAAAAATAATCTCAAATCAATTATAACGTGCTTTCTTTTTTATTGTTACTTTTATTTGATTTGTCTGATATCTCTCATGCCTCATAATTTTTGAATAAACCATTCAATTTTATGATTCTCTAATATTATGCTCATCTATAAAAGATATAATCATAATTACAAATATTTTTTTGAAAAGTTTACACAGTTAAAAAAATGTTTCTCTGCTTTTTACTTTTCTCACTGGTCGTAGGCGTCGAAGACACGGATAACGATAGGCGGGAGATCAACAACATCAAGGAATTCTCAACAGATCTCAATGATGGCGCAGAAATATCGGCCGGAAGTTATTCTATCTTTGTTTCAGGGGCTGTATCGTTCCCAGTAAATGCAGGGACGTTCATTGTATTCCACCCATTCCGTAATCTAAAGACTATATCGGGTGTCGCCTCTTCTGGGAAAGTTAAACGAAATTTTCTTGGTTCGTCGAAAGTTTACGCTATACACTTCAAGACTCACGGGAAATTAACGCTGGAATCCATTGTAGGTTCTGCGCACCTCTTTATGTCTGTTTTCGACATTACAAATACAGGAGATGGCTGCGACGAGTACTATGTGTCCGTCGGCAATATAACAGTCGTCACCATTGGTAACGGATCAGCGTACAACTACTCGAAAGCATACAACTTTGAGCTCAAAAAAGGGAAACAGTACTGCATCTTATACGGATTCGTACCAGACAAAGCTGTGTTTAGCATCGAGTACAACAGCGTCGCCAAGGTGACCGTGTACGATGCATTCGGAAGCCAGTGCGGAATTAAGAATATGACTCATCCGGTGATTGTCAGGTCATCAGTGTCTGACTCTGATTACACTATATTCCACAACGCGGTGTATATTGTGTCATCCGTAAGAGACAAAAATTATCCATATTTCTCGGGCTTGTTAACAGCTTCATCTGACTCTGAGTATATGTACTCCACCATCGACAAGCACAGAGTATATGTTGCGATAATCACTATCTCAGTTCTCGCAACAATTGTCGTTCTAGCGATAATTGGAGCGGTTTATTACATGTTTTTCTACAATAAGACAGTCGTCATTAATAAATCAGAAAGCAATGATATCAAATCTATACCCAAAGACCAAGAAGAAGAGAAAGTTATTGATGACTTTTTGGATTCTCCCAGAATGATGTATAATTACGATTTGAGAGGCTCTAGCGTAGACACTGGAGACTACAGCGAAGACCAAAAGTCTCCATCTTCTGTCGCACCGAAAAATAATCCTTATGAAGATTCTGAGCTTTAGGGAGCTCTGTTTTTGTAAGCGATACTTGTAAATGTTTTGTTTGTATTTAATTTGTCGTCTATTTTTAATACATATATTTTATCAAAATCAAAACTAGAATTTTATGAGATCAATTTTAAGTAGAAGTTTTAACATCACTGCTTGTGATTAAATTTAGAATGAAAACTGTAAGGTAAATCAATACAAGTATTCATTTTTGTATTTTGACTATAAATAAATTTTTGATATTTTCAGAAACATTGGCAATTTGTTTTCTCTCTACTTCCGTTCATTTGGTACTTGAATTGAATATCTGGAGGGTGAAATACAAACAGAGAATTCTCAATATTCTAACGCTGGTAGCTGTAGCTCATACCATATCAGAGGACATTGCCAAGTGTATAGAGAATTCTGTCTAACTTTTTTCCACTCCTTGTAAATCAGTCAGAAGCGAAAAAATGGTGAAATTTTTTAATGAATAAAAAGTGACAAGGCAGGAACTGGCACTTTTATGGGTGTTTGCGGAAGTGAGCCTGAAGTCAAAGCATTAATTCAGGAAGGTGACGCAAAGATATACTTTCCTCCTACTGTTGACCCCTCTGAAGTGTTTTATAACCCTGTGCAGAATTTTAATCGCGATTTGACTTGTTTAGTTTTACAAGCTTATAATAACATGGTAAACAAGCCAACAAACTTATTCGAAGCGTTTGCAGCAACTGGCCTTCGCTCTATTCGCTATGCTCGTGAAGTTACTGGCTTCCAATCGATTACTGCAAACGATATCGATTCTAACGCTGTTTCTGTCATCAACAGGAACATCAATTTGAACAATGTCGACAAAATAGTCAAGTCTTCTTTAGGAGATGCCAATGATGTGATGAATTCACACAAGAACGAATTTCAAATCATCGATTTAGATCCATACTCAACTGTTTCTATATTCCTTGATGCTGCTATTCAAGCTGCTGCAGATGGCGCGCTTCTATGCGTTACAAGCACAGATGGAAGAACATTATGCGGCCAACAGCAGGAAGTTTCATATGGTTGGTACAATGTTATGGTTCTTAATACAGAATTCTGCCACGAAATTGGTATTAGAACACTTTTGACATTGATTAAGATTATTGCTGCAAGATACAAGAAGACGATAGAGCCACTCGTTTCTCTTGCTGCAAACTTCTACTTCAGAGTATTTGTGAGAGTTCATAGCAAATCTAACGAGACAAAGTTGCTTGCTTATCATAACGCAATGCTTTTATTCTCTCCAGAATCGCATCTCTTCTGGCTGCAGCCTCTAGGCCGTGATATGACAAAAGATACGAACATATCGGTCAAGCCAGCCCAGATCACAGTTCCTTCATTTACAGATCCATACACAGGCCGTACTCTTGAGATTGGAGGCCCAATTTACACCGGACCTCTCCACAACAAAGAATTCATCCAGAAATTGCTCGATCTCCTTCCAACAATGAAATTCTTCAATACTACGCCAAGAATCGAAGCCGTCCTCAATTCATGTATCAGGGAGCTTGATACGCCTTTCTATTATGATATTTCAGTCTTCACAGGAATCATTCACAGCTCCACTCCTTCAAAGGAAGTTGTAGTTTCTATCCTTGAAAGAATGGGCTATAAGACATCTGGAACACATTGCAAACCAGGAATGCTTAAGACAGATGCTCCAGGTGAGCTCTTGTGGGATATCTTGAGACGCTGGTACTTCGAATTCGACAAGAAGAAGCTGCCTGAACAAGATGGCGTTGCAAAGAAGATTCTCGAAAAGAAGAAAGATGAGGAAGTCGAAATGTCATTCGAGCCAGATCCAGAAGTCAAAGAAAGATTAAGGCATGAGAAGAAAATTTGCAAGTTCTATATGAATCCAGAAAAGAATTTCGGTCCAAAGGCTGCTGCAAAGAAGCAGAAGAAAAAGTAGAATATCTATATATTAAAATCTTTTTGTTTCATAATCACATTGCTTTGATTTTTCACTAAGGCGATAAACAGCTTCAAAATATGTTAAATTGTAAACATGATGAAAGGATTTTGATATTAATAATTAGTAATATTTGTAAAAATTAGATTTCTGGAGATGAAGAAAGTAAAATTGTGTGATAAAGTAGATTCCTGGTGTGGCTATGAAATGTTGAAGCATTTTTATTTGATTTAAAATAATATTGAAGATAAAATCAAACGAAACTTTGGTATTTCCACCTGCTGGAGATGCCCTTATCTCCTGGTATATAGTCATATAAGAATGTTAAGTATCAAGTGTCAAAATTAATCATTTTGGGTGTGACATAAATATTTGATCTTATTTCATTTGGTAATATTGCTTTTCTATAAGTGTCGTTATTTGAGGTGTGAAACTATGCAGATAAAAATAATTTTTGTATAAATCAAAATGCCGCATTTATAACTGTATTAACTAGTATTAAAAATCTATATCATTTTCTCGCTTCTTTGCAAGACATCTCTAACGCGCTCGTTGCCATCGTGCCAAACCATCCAAATTCTCATTCCAAACGTCTTGAATAATATACGGACGAGGTTCCTAAAGTCAATGTAAGCATTTGCTGTATAATAAAATGATAATTTCTTACCATCGAATTGAAATTCGGCGCCATCTATCGACATAGGCAATCCTAGTTCTCGGGCCTTTGCTTGGCAAAGTTCCTTTGCGCGTTTTTCTCTCTCAATTTTGAGAGGAAGCTGAGAAATTTCATGCTGCGATGCAATACGCACAATTCCTTTAGAAGCCTTCGATTCTCTTGATGGAGGGAACTTTATTTCGTCGACTACTCTTCCTACGTCGTATCCTCTGTCTGCCTCTGTGACAACGTAGTCACCGATATTTAGATTCATGTTTTTCGTCCAATGGTAAAGCTCAGTTCGAAACGGGTGAAATTGGACTTGATAATATTTAGAATCGGATGTAAATGCTTGATTTACGTAAACCTCAGGCTCATTTGTCGGCGTCGCTCCTTCGTGATCTTCCATAAACGAGAGAGCGGGCGCCGACTCAGGGAAAGGGAATGGCCTCATGTGCTTTGGAGCACTCCCCGGGTCGTAGATTCCCTGAGAAACCTGCGGTACAGGAGATTTCGGAACAGTCACCGAAGTTAGAGGATCCTGGTCGTCCCAAACGTCCTTAAGAGAGGAGGGAAGGAGGTTTAGGATAGATTGGTACGGTTCTTCCGCGGGGTCTTCTGTAAATAATTTCCAATCCTGATTCATGTATGAATTTTTTTCCAAAAATAATTTGTTGTAAATCTCTCAATTAAATGTTGACATATAATCGTTTGGCCATCAATTTTCAGTTGAATCATTCAATCTGGAATATACTCTATGCATGTTTGTAAATAATATTGTCCACTTTTCATTTTTGTAAAATTCAATTTTCAAAAATTAAAAATGTTGTTTTATCTTCTATCAATATTAACCACTCGAATTTTATTTTTGTGGAAATTGTTAAGTTTACAAAAAGCTTTTTAATTTATCATTGAAATAATATGGTAGCTATTTTTCGATAAAATTTAAACGAAAAATTATTTTTGAGAAATAACTTGTTTTTTGTGCAAATTTGGATATGGTGTCTTTATTTATTTCGATAATTTTTTAATCATCCAAACAATTCAACGATAATCACTCAATGTTGGTCATTTCCAATCACAGACCAATGGAATGGAATCACATCGACGTGTATAACAATATCTCTGAGTTTTCCGCGTTTAAATTTCATCGTTTGCATAATTTTGATTGACATTCATTCATTGTTGTTCAAATAGGGTTTATTTGTTTGACATAATTCTATAATGTTGGATGCGAATGAAATGCAAGGACCTGTTTTGCGATTTTCTATCTCTATAATAAAAATTAATTGATATTTTTAGTTATAGATTAACATCCATCGGAAATTAGAGCATGAATCAAATGACATTATCGTGTTAATATATTTTGCATATCGATATTGCTCAATACTCATTGTTTTAATAGAGATTTGCTCGATCTATATATAAAACCTTAAATACTCTTCATATTATAGCGTTTAATTATATGCAAATAGTACTATAATTTTGCATCTAGCAAAGTGTTGTTATCTATGGTATTAACGAACAAATTTTGTATTACACAGATTTATTAAAGAATTATCTTAATTCTTACATATCAATGCGTTTCTTTGGCATTGTGCAGCTGAAATATTTTCAAAAAAAAGATTGTACATGTCAATACTTGAATCAGCACATCTTTTGAATGCAGAAAACCTTAAAACTTGTTTTTAAAAAACGGTGAATTCGGATATGCGATTATCTCTCACTTCCATTTTTCAAGTTTTTGAGAAACTTATCTAAATACGTTAAATTGTCAAAAATTTGAGTCTGACACGGATACAGATCTCAAAATATGTTTTATAGCATTTCAATGCCTATGTGTACCTATATTTTCATCCAAATTCAAAACTTTTTGATTTATTGATTTTTTCTGAGTAAACGCATGTATTATAGCACTTCATACTTTACCATATAATAATTTTCATCATAGAGAAGTATGTCATAAATGAATTTATTGTTTGAAATGATTATTCTGGTTAATTTGAAATCGAATTAAACTAAATATTTGATATAAGTCATAATTTCATATATAAATATCATACACTAAATGTGTATATGTCATTTTTATAACACAAAATATGTGTTGTCGCTGATAATGAACAACGAATCGGAGGTGTCAAAAATTTTTATCTCTTAAATATTGAGATCAAAATAATCGATTAAAAATAATTAATGTTAAGAGCTTCGCGTTCGAAGCCTTTAATATTCACTCCGAAGAAAGCGAAACCGATATTGCCGGTCTCAAAGCCGGCACGACAATCCTATTCATCCGATTTCTTGTTGAAGAATCAATCGACATGGAAAATTGTGAGATCTAATGCAAAGAAAATAGTCGATGATGACAACATCGAAGCAATAACCAAATCGGTAATACAATATTACGCGTTACGCGATTTATCTACAAAAAAATTGATAGTTAAAAGCCAACCTTTAGATAAATGCCAACCCGGTGAAATTCCACAGCTCTTCATACGAAAATGCAATTCATGCTGCGGTTTTTGTGATTTTTCTATTGATGAGAATGATTTTGCTTTGAAAGTGTTGAAAACAACGCTAATTACTGAATTAATTGATGCGATTCAGTTCCCAAAGATCGCCAAAGTATTAACAATTGAGTGTATTCAAACGTTTTTTAAGACATTTGCAATTAATATATTTCGTCCAATCGTTCAAATTCCAATTCTAACACATTTGGATAACGCTTACGACTTGGAGTGGATACACTTACGCGTCTTCTATGACAGCTTCACGAAATTTATGTATACAGAAACAATTCGTCCGAATTTCATACTAAGCCAATTGGATGACATATTTATCCATAACTTGTTTCAATGTATACGCTTTCCTGACAAGCGTGAACAGAAGTGTGCATGTGAACTCCTTCTTGCTATGGCTGAAAGATTCCAAAATCTCGGGAGAGTGTTTTTGAACGAAATTGAACGGTTCCTTAGCACATACATATACAATGAGTACACACAGAACTCATTAAATTCATTTTTAGACTTTTTTGCTGAGTGGATTACAATATACAAAGGAAAAGAGTGGATGGCATTCTTTTCGAACCTGATTTTGCCTTTGATGCTTCTTCAGAACTTTTTCGTCTTCGAAAAGAGCTTTACCGCCTTGATTTGCGTTTTTATTCGAAAGAATAAGTTATTAGTCGATACTTATTTAGATCATATCTTTAAACATTGGCCAATCACTTGCCCTGCCAAAGGCAAGTTATACCTAATATCTCTTCAGACTGTTGTCGAAAACTTTTCCCAGAATATTTCGACATACATTTCTACGCGACTTGCATTGCATATTGCATTATTATATAATGATTGTACAAGCAGTCTTTCACAGCACTCTTTCAAATTCTCTCAATCCTCTACTTTCTTGGCATTATTGATGACAGTTTGGAATGAGATCGGACCGGAGATATATAA
The DNA here is from genome assembly GCA_023091735.1 of Trichomonas tenax. Classification (NCBI taxonomy): domain Eukaryota; phylum Parabasalia; order Trichomonadida; family Trichomonadidae; genus Trichomonas; species Trichomonas tenax. The sequence goes on along the minus strand of JALKBU010001060.1, from coordinate 897 downwards.
GAGTGCTAAAACATCTCACTCATCGCACTGGAACCAGGAAACAAGGGAATTGGCTTCTCAGTTCATTACTTCTCTTGAAAATATTGATAATGAAATTTCGAAAAAAGAAATCCTGAATAACCAGTTACAGAGGGAGAAGACTTGGAAGCAGATCCAAGGCATTGCGGAAATCAACACCAATGATAAGTTTTTGTTTGTCGATCAATACAAATAGAGTAAATTTGTTTATTTTCTATCCTATCTGCGTAAGTCTTTAAACAAAATCTAAATGCGCAACAAAAACCAATACCTGATCAATGAAAACAAATTCAAAATAAATTCATAACGATTTTAAAAATTTGAATAGTTTACAAATCCACCAAATTATATAATGTATATACACAACGTTCTGATGATTAGAAATAACATGGATTTATGAATTGAAGGGGGTGTGCAATTAACGTTTACAAATGTCACATTTCTAACGCGGTCACTTTTACCAAAAATTGAATTCAACAATTATAGATGTCACTTTTGCCTGCCAGTCACCTTTTTATCAATTTCGAATACGTTACTTTATGGACTATACTATCAATCGCTATCAAAATTTTAATTAAATAAATCACAAAATTTACAATAGAAAAATTGAGAGCTAATTCAAAATGCTCTGAAAACTTTGTGTCCTTTCAAAAACTTATTTTGCTCTTATTCAGTATTACAAGGTCATTTATTATATATTTTATATAACAAATTATTTTTGGTTTTCTGATGAGATGTGGCTCTAATATATTGGGGACTGGGACAAAATAGAACAACGTGCTTTTCTGACATGTAAATTATGTTTGGCATATAGAGTCAGAATGTCAAATATAAAGGAAAGTGACGTGATTGCGCGGGAAAAATGGAAAAGTGTCAATA
>JALKBU010001059.1:0-17484 GCA_023091735.1 Trichomonas tenax | reverse complement strand
CAGCACTTGCTGCAGGAAGACAGAAGAATCCGAGATGGATAAGTAAGCGTATGAGAGAAGCAGAGGAAAAGAAGAAGCAGGAAGAGAAGAAATCAGAATAACCACTAAAATTATTTTTCAAAATTTCTTACCTCCCAAATCCTTTCGCTATCTTTTTTTAGTTAGTTAGTTAGTTTGTCATAAATTATTTTTTCTAATTTCTAAATAAATTTTCTCTCATAACCACTAAAATTATTTTTCAAAATTTCTTACCTCATTTTCTTTCGCTTTCTTTTTTTAGTTAGTTAGTTAGTTTGTCATAAATTATTTTTAAAACTGAATACATTTTATAAAGTCAGGAATTCCAAAATAAAATTAACGTTAGTTTTGTAAGTAATTCAAAATTTTATTTTCTATATGGGGGGGACCCTAACTTGTAAAACTAACTCTGCCGTAAATATATTTAAATAGATGTTCGTAGACGCCATGGCGCAGTCGTGGTGGATGCGAACATCTAATTACTAACTTATTTCACGCACCTATAACATTGGAAGAATGAAAATTCGAGGTTATCGCATATTTTTTAGCAAAAAAAGCGAAATACTGTTGTGATTGTAAGCGTTTTTCGATAATTAAGCGGTAAGAATATGCAAGTATTGTTGATATATGGATAAGCTAGAGCTTTCTAGTATTATTTCTGCATATTTTTGTAATGGTTTAGAGATCTGAAGCAAATCTTTTCAGAACTTTGTACGTTAAGTTGCCCTAAAAGCCAATTTCGACGTAGTTGTATATTGATGCCACAAAGGATCAAAGTTTCGGTGTTTAAATGGGCACTTTACATATACGAAATGCTTGTTTCGGGAAATCGCTTGCAAAAAAAGTCGTTTGTTGATGTATTTGAGGGCAAGATGATATATTTCAGAATATTCTGAGATGGTTTCTCCAAGCTCCGACCTTGAAGAAAGGGTTGCATCAAGAGCCACCTCATTCAAGTTCCATCAAAAAACATAAACTCATGTAAACCTTTCAAATTAAGCAGGGTCCATGTAAAGTTGGTAAAAGAGAGGGAAATCTGTGTATAATTTGAATATCTGATAATAATTAAAAGTATTATATGCATCACTTCATCATTTCTTTACAATATCATTTCTCAAATTATCCAGAATGGGATCGATTTTATCCATCGGATATTTCTCCAACGGTTTATCGTGAATCTGAATACATCAATCAAACAGGATATTCATATATATTCTATGTCATCTTCCAAAATTTCCAACATAATGGATGCATTAGAATTTCCAATAATGAAGCATCATAAGTTCTTATTTATGCTATCTAAGCGGAGGTTCTGTGCCCTGTATGTATGGCTCCTGTATTCATTACCGTGTTTGCAGCATTAGGTCAGGAATTTCGATGAAAGTTGGCGATCAGGGATGTCACTCGATAGTTTATTCATATAGTTCTCTAAATTATAATTTCGTCATTGAATGTTGTATATATATCGCAATTTTCAGGAAGAAGTAGTGGAGTTTGCCAAATAAAAGGAAATCAAAATATTGATTCAACTAATATTTCTCATGGAAATTGCTATGTGAATTCTGCTTATGTTACCAATGATTCATCATTATATAGAATTAATTCAACAACGATCTTTAATAATTCCGTTGACAGGCAATGCATGATGTATCATACTTCCACTAGAAATATTGATCATTGCAAAATAATTCAAAATACACAGAAAATATCCGATCTTAATTATGGAATAATTTATATTGCATCAGACATTAATATATCATTTTATATTTTTATCAAAAATAATGGTATATCATTATTCGACAATTTTTATAACAGAAATGCTCTTGCTGACCAATGTTATTTTCACGAAAATGAAGTCGAAGCAAATGCATCTAAAAATCCTGCTACTGTAATTCCAACAGGTTCTTTTGATCTTTTATTCGATAATTATATTAAGTGTGGAGGAAAATTATCAATTGATCCATTTAATCAAAATTCGAAAATTAGAAAATGCAATCGTAAGCCCAAACTTAATACAAATGCACTATCATATATGACTATTCCATATACAACATAATATACGAAAACAAGAATATAGATTTTATAAAAAAGACATATTCTTTCAGTTTTATAGCCATTAAATATGAAAAAAATATTTATTATATTAATATTAAGACAAGAAAGAGAAGTTTGTTTGGATGTGGTGTTAAACAAATGGCACATATCTTGGGATTGCATTGTTGAAGAGATAATTTTGGAAGACCTGATGAAAGGAGAATTGTGCGGAATGATGGAGATTTGTTCTCGTAAAGGACACCACATGAAAGAGAACGACATCCTTTGAACGCATCTTCGCCAATGCTCGTAACACTCAGAGGGATGTTGATGTGATAAAGATTGATGCAATCTTCAAACGCGTTCTTACCAATAGAACGGACTGAGTTGTCCGGATGATGACATACTCAAGATTGATGCATCCAATGAATGCACTCGTCTCGATGTTTCGAACTTTGGGAATGAGAAGAATTTGTTAGTTGATGCAGGAGGATATATGTGCAAAGTGTCGCTTGCGAAGTTGAAGATTGCACCGTTCTCGAAGCAGAAGTTAGATGATCGGAAATCGCTGATCGTCTTGAAGTGGATGCAGACAGTGAAGACTCCATAGTCGATCTGTTGGAGATTCGAGTTGCTGCTGATGTAGATTGAGACGAGATTGATGCAGTTCTTGAAACATTCATGTGATAGCTGCGTAACACTGTCTGGGATCGATATTCGTGTGAGAGATGTGTTGCTGAATGACTCTGCACTGATGATGTTGATGTTCGATGGAATGTTGCATTCACTCAGTTTCGAGCAGTCCTTGAAGCAGTATGAAAGAATTGATGTCTCACGGAATGTGTTGCCTTCGAAGTCAACACGCGTGAGACTGCAGTTCATGAAACATGATTGAAAGAGAGAAGATATCTGCCTGTTGATATTCATACATGAAAGCTTTATGCTGTTGATGAAGCACAAATCTCCAAGTGTGACATCGATGTTTGATGTTAACATCAATGTAACAGTCTTGAGACCAGTGCATGTATCAAAAGCATTATTTGCAATTGAAAGACCGATATTTGAAGAAAATGTAATTGATAGTAACAATCTGCATCCACAGAAGCAAAATCTGTCTATTTGAGACAGTGCCGAAGAAAATGACATACTGCTGTTTAGATTTGTTCCTAAAAATGCATATTTTCCAAATGAAGTAACGCTGCTCAATGATGGGACCTCAAATAATGAACTGCATTGAAAGAATGCATATGGCTCAATTGTTTAAATAGTACACGATCCTGAGCATGTTATCTGAGTGATTGATTTTCTATTTTTAAAGGCACTATATTTAATAGTTTTGATTGTCTGAGGGATGGTAATTACTGTTGCTGATGTTCCAAAATATTGAGAAATGTATGTTTGACTCTTGTCCATGAGAAGGAGTTGACTATCCATTGTTAATTCAGATCCTTCAGGGAAGACAATCTCAGCATTTGTTCGATCGAAAACAGCACCACCGATATCTCGTAAATTTGATGGCATTTCAATTCTTGTAAGCTTTCCACAATTTTGGAAGGCTCTATCACCAATAACTTCAACACTGCTTGGCAATATAATCTCATTTATTCCAGAAGTCGACATAAAATCAGACGGAATTTCTGTTAAATTATTTGGAAGAGTGATGCGTGATAATTTACATGTTAGAAATGCGCTTTTGCCAATTTGTATTACATTGTCGATCATCGTAATACTCGATATTAGGGATATAGCAAACCGTTAATCTTCAATTGTAGTTACACTTGGAGGTAATTCAACTGAATTAATTTGGCATCTTTTAAATGCTGAATCTTTGATGATATTTACAATTAAAGAAACAACAAAATCTCCAGTAAGTGTTGGAACGCAATATATTAAAGAATTATAATCGCTGTTATAGAGGAATTTCCCAGTGGTTTTGTACTTTTGACTATTAGGGTCAGCTAAAATTTTTTCCATATATAAACACGAATCAAGAGATCCAGCGCCAAATGAAGGATCACTTGAAGGAATTGTAAATGAAGTTAAACCTGTATTATCAAATACTTTACCATATATTGTCCTTACTATAGTAGATTTGAATTTTATTGATGTCAATAATAGCATATCAAAAAAAATGTGATCAGGGATCGAAGTTAAATATGATGGAATTTCAACAGATGTAATTGCTAAATTCTGAAATGCATAAGGACGAATCACGCTCAATTTATCAGGTAACAATAGTATTGTAACACTTGTGCATTAACTAAATGCATAGTTTTGAATTGATGTCAATATAGAACACATTGAGTCTTCAAAGTATTGGTGATGGTGCATTCGAAGGCTGCCTCTCATTGACGCAATGTGGTTCCATCAGTTGTCCACAAGATGTCAAAGAGCAATGTTTTTCAGAATTCAAATTCAGTGAACGTGTTATCTCTCAACAATGCGAGAACATTGTCGCTAAATCGTGTTTTGGTTCAGCATATCGCCCAACAAACATTTTTGTTTTCATTGCAATGATATTGTAAAACAAATTAAACAATCTATATATTTATGTTCTAATAATAAACAAACAAAAAAACAATAAAAAAATATATCGCATTTCATGCATTAGGACCGAGAATGATCTTAACTATTTCCAAAAACTCTTCCTTTGAGACAGATTTGTTGGCAACTCTCATCATATCAGTCTTGAAGTTTTTCCACATATGATTGAAAACTTCAACTAATGATATTGGCGGTCTATAGACGCAAAGCAATCTTCTCAGCATCTCAACAACCACTTGCTCCTGAAGATTTTCACCAAGTCGTGGGAACATTGCAACAATGACGTTCATGACGAAGATTGTATGCGAGTTCTTATACCTGATGTGATCCAATAACACTGATATGAACAGAGTTGATGTCTTAACAAGCCCAATGAAGAGATCCATTATTTGAGCATTAGAGCTGAAGTTTTCATGTTTGCTGACGTAATAAGCAATCAAGAAAACGATAACACGCCACAAAATTGATGGATCTGTGCTCGCCATCGTTTTAACGATCTCGCAAACTTCAGCAACAGATTCTTCAAGATTAACTGTGACTTTATCAAAGATGAACGGTTCAAACTTCGATTTAAGAACTTTCATTTCTGGTGCTCCACCAAATGTTATTCCGATTGGTGGGGGAACTTTTTGTCCCCCGTGAAGTGAAGCATTCAAGATGATGTTACGAATCTGCGCCGCTCTTGGCGGAACATGCTCGAGAAGCAAGCAGTGATATGAGACTAGGAAAGCAGGAACGCTGTCTGACAAAGTGAACAAGACTCTGACTGTTGGATTGTAGAAAACATCGGGAACATTTACAGCCAGTTTGATGGTGCAGATAAGGAATCTCAAAGTGAAATGGATGGATGTTGGATCGGCATTGTCAATGAGGACTGGTAATACCCGTGGGTGAAGGATGAGCTGCATCCAAGACACAGCAAACCCAGGAATATTTCCAGGTCCATAATGCATGAAGAATGAAATCAGTCTCTGTGGATGCAAATCTTCCAACGCTGTTAATGTCTCCCATGTGATACGGAAGGTAGCACGCTGATGACTGACAACAACAGATGCAGGAAGCAACTCAAAGGCTTTGAACAAGCCTGGTAAAAGTGCTTCGGTGAGGATCTTAGATGGCAAACTTGGGATGATTGATGCATAGCAATCAATAGCAGTGTAATCTCTTGAATTCTCACCAACACTTGCGAGAATGAGTTGAATCAATGATGTGACTTGAGCAGGAGAACCGGGAACGAATTTTGCAATGAATTCTTGCTTTGATGTTTCATCGCCAGCTTTGCAGTATTGAATGAAATATCTCAATAACGGAATATGTGAATGATCTGGAGAAGGAAGTCGTGGATCATCATGTGGAGGCTGCATTCCTGTTAACATATAAAGAGACGTAAAGTTGATCTCAGGATTATCTCTGCTTATTCTGAAAACAAGAGGCATCATTCTTTGAATGAGTGTGAATGCCTGAGGACCTGTTTCTGTGCTTGCAAGAATATCAGAGAGAAGGGCATTGATTGAAGAGAAATCAACATTACGAGTGTCGATTAACGCCGACAAAACATTCTGATTTGGAAATGCATATCTCAGTCTGCTCATGTCTGGTGACATTGGATTGATCTTCAGTAGTTTCTTCAAGACTTTAGAAGCCGAATTAGACAAAACTGGATTAGCCGACATCGCAAGCGAGAATATCATGTTTGTGAGTTTAGGAACTGTTGTATCGAATCGCGGAATGTTGAATGCACGAGCTCTGCCAATGAAATAGTACTTCCTAATGTAATTGGCCCTCTCAAACATGTCAACCATTTGCGGTGGAAAACTTTTGATGTCGGGAACATAGTTGAAGAAATTAAAAACTTTGTTTGGATCTTTAGAAAGAATTGCATTTCTTGAATTAGGCGCTAGATATACTTCATTTGTTTCTGGATTTATCTGAAAAACAGCATGCATGTCGAAACTTGTTGGATCTATTTCTATAGGCCTATTGTAGAAAAACTTAATGTTTGTTCCGAAAAAATTCGCAAAATTGTCAACGGCTTGGCGCACATCGAGCCTTACGCCATTGTTGTTGACAACGGCGGCCATAATCTCTAAAATACCGGTTGTATATGGACAAGGAAGTTGATAAATTGGATTTGCTCTTGAAAAGTATCCTGTGAGCAAAATAATGGCTTCCATGAAACATCCGATGCGAACTGATTCACGTAATAACTTATGCATGTCGATATAATGAAGAGGTGGTGGTGATCCGTGAGATATTGTCAATAAACCAATCCAAATACCAATTTGATGCAATTGCATATGATAGCTACATCTATCCCATTTAACAGGACCTTTTCCATCGCTTGCTGAATTTGAAATTAAATGTTTTGCATAAACGCAAACAGCTTCAAGTAAAACTTGTGGCGAATCACGTAAATGGTCTGGAATTTGTGAATTTAACACGTATGATATTAAATAGTGTCTTCTGTGCTCTTCTTGCATCAAATATGCTTGTTGAACACATTCTTCGAGCGTACTTTTCAAAGGTGGTTCATTTGGACTCCTCGTAATTGATTTCAGGTGTATTTGCGGTTTTATTGGAATCTGAAAAGGCCTTGGTGCGGTTGGAATCGAAAAATGATTTCTTGAAACGTAAGAATCTATTTGAACAGTTGTTTCTAAAACCTGATTAATGGCAATGAAAAGATCCGGGTGTCTATAAAGAAAACCTGGAATTGTCGCTATAGATTCAAGAAATGAAGGAAATCTATATCCAAAAAGTAAAATTTCTTGTGCCATACCCATGCAGCACTGCTCTCCGAAGTAAGTATCCTTTTTCGAAAGCAATTCGTTCATGTATAATAATAATGTTGGTTGTGGAATGAGATTATTGATTGCAAACCAGCCAACAAGCGATGCATACTCTGGTGTTATCGGTTTTTCAAGAAGACAGCGAAGAACGCAAGTTAATTCGAATTTTTTCTGATTTCCGAGATAATTGTAGCACATGTCGAAGATTTCACCCAAAGGTTTCAGCAAAAGAGCTTTGCAATCAGCAACAAGAGCCTGATCGAAGTCGTTCAAAGCTGTTGTTGGATAAAATCGCATACTCACTGATTGATTAAAAGTGACATAAATGTAACATTTGACATTTCATTCACTATTATTCAAATCTCAAAAATCATCCATCGAGAATTTTAACGACCTTTTAACTCTGAGAGTCAACTGAGATATGGTGATGGTGTTCCTCATTGAAAGGATGTTCAATAATATTTATACCTCTTGGTGACTTTTCATTCTCTCAAGATAAATATTCTTTGAGGATAAATTGTCTCTGTATCTGCTTCATACTATTTTATATCAGAGCACACAGTTCTTAAAGTAATAATATGGTCTTCGACTCAAGATATTAGAGCATCAGTGAATATGTCATGTAAAATATAATTTTTAACGTTTTGTTTTTGTAAACTTTTCAAATTGTGTCACTATTGTCATTTATTTCTAATATTTGACGTGTAATTATTCATTTATTCATAGTGATAATTTCATCAATTCTGATTTTAATTGGTTCAAATTCATTTAGCAAGCATTTATGGATAAGATATGAAGAATGTAATTGTAGTAAGTCAACAATATTTAGCTTATGGAGAGAATGATCGGATAATATTTGGTGAAAATATATTTTATTTTTGAATTTTATCATAGTGAATGAATATATATATATGATTAAATAAATCACACATGGTAGTTATGATGCAATAATACAAGGTTTATATTGATGCAAATATATTATAGTATAGGAGCTATATATGAATATATAGAAGAAGAGAGGCTTTATGGAGTATGATGATGAAAGTTGCAATGAAGCGATAAAAACGTGACGATTTGTAAAATCAGAGAGGAATGACTTCCTATTTTTCTCAGGCGAACCCTGAAGAATTACTCGTCCCTCCTGTAAACTTCTCCCTTGTCGCGAAGGGAATCTACAGAGGTTCATATCCAAACCAAAGGAACTTTTCTTTCCTGCGGCATCTCGGATTGAAGACAATTCTCTTCCTTTGTCCGGAAGACTACTCCCAAAGCAATCAGGAATTCTTAGACGCAAACAATATTAAACTTATTAGCGTTCCTATGGAAGGAAATAAGGAGCCTTTCAAAATTATTCCGACAGAACTCATGAATGAGGCAATGTGCCACTTAGCAGACCGTAGAAATCACCCTATTTACATTCATTGTAATAAAGGAAAGCATAGAACAGGATCTGTTGTTGGATGTTTAAGGAAAATCCAGCAGTGGACACTGACTTCGATTTTTGAAGAATATAGGAGATTCACCGGTACAAAAGCACGTCAAATCGATGAACAATTTATTGAATTATATAATCCGCCAATACAAAAGCTTCCTCATGAATACCTCCCTGAATGTCTCGCTCATCTCAAATAATTTGCATTCACTCTTTTTTTATATTCTATTTTTTTATAAGTAAATGCCTTAGAATTCTAATCTGTATAAGATCAAACAATCTCAAAAAATCATAACGAAACAAAATAAAGTCTACCATTTAAAATCGAAATTCAAAAATTAACATTAACAAATTAATGATTTGCAAGGTGGCTTCTTGTTTTTATTTATACCCACCATGAAATTAATAGATTGTATATAGTTTTATGAATATAATTGAAGAAATAATATTCAATTTAATTATCAAGCACACATGGTATAGACTTTACACATCTATGTCAACGATTTTCCAAGTATATATCCACTTTAATGCAATTTTTTATCTTTGCAAAATTTATATTATATTATATCTTTATTTGATAGTGCTTTATACATCAAAATTACATATCGTTTTAAACTTAAGATTGATTTATAATCATAATTAAACTAACAAACAATATTTAGAAATTCAATAACAAATATAACTAAATGATCGATGATCAATGAAGTTTCGAGTGCAAAATCTGTGCTGCCAATTCATCTTCATCGAGAGAAACAAGTGAAGGATCAGATAAAATTGAACTTTGTTTCTTCTCAGTCATTCGCTTTAACTCGAATGATAATTGAGCATTCTCTGATCTGAGTTCTTCTGCTTTACGTTTAAGATTATCAATCTCTTGATCAATATTAAATGCTTTAGTTGATGTGTTAGAAAGCTTTTGAAGAATCTGTAGATGTGCAAATTCCTGATTTTTGGCTTGAAGTTTTGATTTCATCGTCTTAATCTCTTTGAACATTGTTTCGCTTTCACTATCCATTCTTGAGATGTTTCTTTCAGCTCTTTCTGTTTCTTCTTCAAGTTTCTTGAGTATTTCTGCGCACTTATCATGGTCTTCAAGTAGTTTCTGATTTTCAACGCGAACTTGGTTATATTCTTGCATTAATTGTTGAAGTTTCTCTTCTCTTTCCGAAATGATAGCGTCGAGCTCACAATCCTTATTTGTGAACATTAAAGCTTCGTTTTCTGCATTTTCTTTGGCAGAATTATATTGATCATTATAAACTTTAATTTTTCGATCTAACTCTCTTTTGAGTCTGAAATTCTCTTCACTGAGACTGGATTTCATAAAATTAAGTGAATTTAATGTTGCTTCAACCATATGACGCAAAAAATCAAGTTCTTCGACAACAGTATTCATTTTTGGTTGATTGCTCTGTTTTATGTTTATATTTTGTCGAATTTCATATACTACTTGAGTCAATTTATCATTTTCTTGATCATTTGAAAAATCTTTTTTTATATTTTCCAGTTCTTTAAGTTTTTCCTTCAATGCTTTGTTTTCTTCAACTATTTTCAAATATGCTTGATATGATTTATTAGCGTCTAAATAAGAATCTCTCGAAATTTGTTGATTTTTTGAAGTTAATATCTTCTGTTTTGCTTCATTATACTGAGCAATCAATTCTTTGTCGTCTAGAGATGCAATTATCTTCTCTGCGAGAATTAAAGATTGCTCATAAATCGAATCTTCGCTCATAAATAAAAGGTGCACGTTTAAAAATTATTTATTTTGACAAAAACTTTACATGTCAAAAAAAACTCGCATCAGTAATTTGAGCTTTTTTTAGTTATTCATGAACAACATTGATCGCATAAATATCTATTGATTGGAATTTAAAACTAGAAAATAACAAGAGGATTTTTTAAAAAACAATATATATTATAATATCAATTAAAGTTAAGAATGCTTAATTGATTCGAGCTTAGGCTGTATTACTTTGGAAATCAATTTAAGCTTTGCGGGGTCTATGCCGCTAATATTGGAATCACACAATGGTTTGAGGATTTCAGCAACATTATCTAATTTTGCATTTGAGAGATAGCAATCGAGTAAATCCAGATAGTTCAAATATAAATTATCGGATGTGTTGATCACACGCTGAACGAGATCGTATATACTTTCATAATCTACAACCTTTTGGAAGTCATTCAGAAGAAGTTTCGTGAGTTTTGCAAGATAGAAACCATGTGGGCTTTGTGTCATGTTTCGGAGCATCTTTGTATAAGGAACAAATGAGACTTCATGCTTTTTCATGTAATGCAATGTTATGTTGCTCTTCAAGAGTTTGTATAAAGTGAATAGCATATCATCCGCAGTGTCGAAGTCGATTTTTGGACCAATAAAATTCACAATTTGCTTCATGAACATATTGCAAACGCTCTTTAAAATCTTTGAATCTTTTGTTCTCATTTGAGCAATAGTCTCTTCAACAACAGTTGCAATGTATAGTCCGAATGACTTCCAAACGAATATGTCTCTTTGGTAAACAGCATCAAATTTTCCTGCTTCCAGATACTTTAAAGAATCCGTCAAAAAATCTGGAATCGTCCTGCAAAGAAGTGCATAGTATTGGAAGTGATAAGCGATCTTGTCGCCATGTTCGAGGAAACATAACTTAGGGAATTCTATGCCTTTTTGTACGACTAAAAAGTAGGCATCCTTTGAATAGCTTATTGCATTTAGTGAACGATATGAGTTGTCCACGAAACATAATTTATACACATCATCAATGAATTCAACATAATGCTCAAGTGAAGGTGGTTCTTGAATGTGACTATCAACAAATATGGAAATTGCATAAAGCGGCAATGTAATTAAGTAACCTGGATTGCGAGAGCTATAGTAAGAATTAAAATAACTCTTCGCGCTCTTCAGCATGTATTTTAGAAGTTTTGGTGCGCTCTGGATAATTTCTTCAATGCTGTCCATTACCTTTATATCATTGGACTGAGTCATGAAATCAGCCAAGCGCTCAACACTTGATTCTGGTGCCGTGTTATTGAATGTACACATGAACTTAAGGATTGGAATTGATGTTTGACGCCTCAAATCTGTATCCGTAAGAATATAATAGAAAACAAGTTCGTGTATTGGCGCCCATACAGTGCGTTCTATTGCATGCATAGCGAAATCAACAAGAATTTTTGATGTAGGGTTACTACACATCCAGCAGGCCTTGTGTAGCAAGATGAAAGCATTGTCAAATGATGCATGGCGTGCAGCTTCTGTAAAGAAGCATGTTGCGAGTCTCTCATTGGTGACTCTTTTAGAGAAATTGCAAACAATTGCCGCACTCCTGAGAATGAGTTTGGGATTCTTAGATGAACTTGCAATTTCCTCGAAAATCGTCATTATTATGTTGTTACTTGCAACGAGATTACCAATTTTTATGGCTGTTTCATGATCTTCAGGTCTTTCAGAAGAAAGTAAATCAAATAAATAGTCTCTTCTCTGTTCAACTATATTCTTGAATTCGACAGGATTATCATAAAACTTAGAAATTTTTTCTGTTAATTCATCATCTTTTGTGGCCTGCAACAATATAACTGCTTTGTTCATTGGAACGTGTATGAAATAAGGAACCTCATCTTTTGTAACAGGAGCCAATTCTTCAGGGTCGTCATAAATAGCAAAGAGAACGCTTCTGAATAATTTATGTACCTGAAGAGCTTCATATATTGATGGTGAAATTCTCTGATCAGAAAGAATCCATATCAATGAATCAAGGAACACGGGTTGCTTCGATGCATCAGTGTCAATCAATGCCACATAAAAATCAATAATTGCTGTTGGTGCAGGAATCGTAACCAAAAATATTTGTGATGGCAAATAAAAGTTGTTTGATCTTTTGATTTCATTGATGATTATATTTGCCAAATCACCCTGTGGCTGATACAGTTTGGCGAGATTCATAACCATCAGAGCATAATATGTGAGAACATCGACACTCAATATTATTTCTGGGTGATGATTAAATGCATATTTAGCAAAATCTGCGTTGTTGCATTGAAATAAGAAAGGTTCTGAATATCCGTGTAAAAGCATCAATATTGCAACCTCAAAGAATGTATCATCTAGAATGAAAGACCAGCATTGAGTTGGAATGTTAATTGGGTTAATGTACTTGCATGGAAGACCATAATACAAATAAAATGGCTTTCCGTTGTTCAATACAATATTATCTCCTTCAAAGCCAAGATAATACATCAAGAAATATTTATCTCGCGTGCTCCTGAAATCTTTGTAGAAGGAACTGACATCAATTGAACCCTCTAAGTATGTTACATCGCCAGTAAGATAAATCTCTGCTCTAGATGGAAGATCGCCGATGTAATATGGGAATCTGAGCTCTCTGTTATGCTGCGCTCTTATTTTGAGAAAATTTGAAACTTTATCAACTGTTGGTATTTCATAATAACTTGTTGTTCTTTCCTGAGGATCTTCTATAGAACGGCGGAGATTTGAATCAATCCTTTTCAAAATAAAGTCAAACTTAATTGATGGATCAACTTTAAGTAAACTGAGATCTGTTAAAACAGCAATGGCTGCGTTTTGAAGCAAATCTATTGATAGCAAATGCGAATCAATCATTTCAAGGGCAAACTTTGCTTTGTTTGGCTGACTGAGCGTAGAGAAAAGCCTGAATTTCACCGAGTTTGATTTTTCTGGTAACAATTCTCTGATTTTCGAAATCGCAATATATTCATATCCTGGAATATTTCTAACAATCTCTGCAATAACTGGTATATTGTCGGGATTAACGAATTTAATGAGTTGTAACTTGTTTTCGTCTGAAAGTAATTGTTTGGCAAAATTTACAACGGAATCAGGAATAGATCTTGAATTTGTTTTCACAACATTCAATATTAATTCTTGCGTGATGAAGTTCATGTGTTTCTTCAGTGTCTTCAGTGCTGTAATATCGTTATCTTTTAGTAACTCTTCAACTACAGCGTTGACAGGCTGTTTAATGCAAACTAAGTATTTGAAGAGAATTGGATTAATAATCTTTGGACTGAGACCTGTTGCATCTGGGAAAATAAACTGATTAACAACTTCAGGCGCACGATGCAGTGCACAATCAATATAATAAAGCTGCTGGGCTGGCTTAAGAGAATAATATTCTTTCATGCTGAACTTCAGTTCTGGTTTTGGAGCAAGATGTGTAACTAAAAGCGCATTTGGATAATTCTTGATATCATCCAAAAGATTTTCTCTATTGCATAACGAAAAATCGATCTCATGGATGTATTCGAGCAAATCTTCTAGATTCGATTGACAAATGTCTAACAAGAATTTGATGCTTTGTGATCTTTCTACCATTTCCTGAGTGATTGAAGATATTTTAAGTAATACACATCTTTTAATGATTGGCTTTGTTGGTTCCTCATAAAAACACTGCTTCAAGTAACGAACAGCATCAGGAGAATCATCGTCAACGTCCACCCAAATCTTTCTCATTCTTAGGTTGTAATAAAATATTGAATTTTTGAGAGGAATTTTGATGTAGTATTCAACAATATCTCTGAGCGGGAGCCATAAATATTTTTGCAATATCGAGAGAGTCATTGCATGATTTGGATTGAAAACGAGTGAATGCAAAAATACTTGTGTCTCATATGAATTCCTTTCTTGTGTTACATCCATAATTGCGAAAATTTTTTGGATGTATGTGATATGGTCATCTTCATCAAAAAACAGGCGGAGAACTTCTTCCACTTGTTCTTTGTGATTTTTGAAGTATTCTATAATAGGATCAAACAGTATTATATCAGTATCTTTGATTAATTGAACAAGAACTTCGAGTGACAGATTTTTTGTTGGATCTTTTTTTAATTTCGATAAAACATAATCTTTGATGCCTTCATTCATGAATCTTTTGTCTGTAAGTTTCGCAAAATCGATTTTATCATACATCCAATGATATTCCTGCAATATCCATGGATTGATTTTGGTAATATCAAATGATTCATCATCAAGCCAATCTTTTTTACAACGTCGAAGTAAGTTCGTAAATGCATTAACTCCAAGTGGCCCGCCAACGTTTTCTGTGTACTTTTCTAAATTTTTGAAGATTTTTGCATTGATTTGATCATCAGCTCCAATTGCACTACCAATATATAAAATAACTCGCTGTGCTTGTAATGGATCAACAAGAAATAGTTCATATATTGCATCGGTGTATAACTTATTGACAACTGAAGTTGTTTTTTCGTTAAATGATAATGGCATCAGTAATTCATATAAAACAACCTTTTCATATGAACCACTAAGAATTGAATTCGCTTTGCTAAGTATTTTGTCGAATAAATATGTGATGAATGAGTTATTAAGATATTTCAAACAAAATCGAAACATTACTTTTAATATTCTGTAATTATTCGGATTGAAATTGTATATAATAAGCTTCTGGAAGAATCCTGTCATACAAAATAGCTGGATTAAATCATGATTTAAGGATAAAAATTCTAAATCTTTTTTCACATAAATATTTGGTGCTTTAAAGTTATTGTAATCTGTTGTGTAGAATGCATTGTAGTTTAATATTGAAGGATTGTATTTAGAAGCATTAGAATTCTCTATTATTTTTGAAAATCCTTTCAAAGATGAAGAATCTTGACGATTTGGTTTTAGTTTTAGAAATATATTTGCCATGTAAGATGGAAACGTTATGTAAAAGTATTTGATTTCGTTTGAATCTTCTTTTGATATAAATAATTTTGAGAATATAAATGGCATGTAATTAGTAAATATATACTCCTGGTGCATTATTGGCATATTATTTGCATCATCGGAAGTTATTCTATAAGTTGCTTTTAAATAACGAAATAATGGAACGAAATTTTTGTATATGAGCTCGTTTGTTTCAAGATTCCTCTTTATTATGTCTTGAATTATTCGCGCATCACAAAGTGAAGCGGTATCTTTATATATATCATCAATTTCATTCATCAATCAAAAAAAAATGAAATGAAAATAAATAATTTGGAAATATCCTTTTAAGGCCAAATTTCTTCAATGCTTTTCTTTTTTATCTTTTCAAAGCAAAGAATGATATCAAATTCACATTCATAAACTAAAACCAGATCAAAAATATAGGAAAAGGAAATTTCGGAGAATGAGATATATTATTCCCAGTATTCTTCACTCATTCGAAATTTTTCGAAAATAAAAGAAAAAATTTTGCATACGATCGGAGTTGAACCGGCGACCTTGCGCTTACAAGGCACACGCAATAAACACTATGCTACTCAGGATGTTCGAATACTAAAATATCTTTTAAATATCCCTTTAAAAATCATTTAATCTCGTATTATTGATTTGCATAATAAACAAGATACATTTGCCTTGAATTTTGAAAATGAATTTGTGATTATTGTTGAATTTTGAGTAAATCTATAAAAGGTAATTTGATATATGTCCAAAAAGCATCCAATTTGAGTTTGAAGTAACAATACATAATGCACCCTATCGGAAATAGATTAATTACAAGATCGAATATTAATGATTGAAATATTTGATCAAATCTAGATCGGATCCATTTCTTTACAAGTACCCTACATCCAGATCGATAAGTAAAAGGACAATCAGCGATTGATCTATCGAGATAATTTTCCCAGCCACAGCAATTCGATTCGTATTGGAAGGATTGTGTGTGACTTGTATTCGTCCACTGTTTGTTCCATATCTTTATCCAGTCATTCAATCGCTTTGGCGATGTCAATCCAATTCCAACAACAGGATAAAACAATGTGAACGAAATCCAAATCCATAAGTATACTTTCGAGCGCGAGTATATCATTAGAAGTATAAACATTAGAAATGCAGTCGTTGATATTGCAATTCCAAAAGAAAATACAACAACGTGAGAAATTGGCTGTGAAACGACAACAAAATCCGCGCGAGACCAATAAATTACCATCCCTCCTGACGCTATTTGTAGTCCTGTACTAAAAAGAACAATTATACAGGTAAAAAAAAGCGAAAGAAGTGCCATGAGAAAAAAAAAAGAAAATTTCTTAGGAAGATTTTTGTGAAATATTGATTCTATTCCTTAAAACATAACAATTTAATAATTTAATTTTATGAAAATTGTTTTGGATGGTAATAAGTTTTTCACCTTGTGAAAAAACAAATTTAGATTTTTGAAAATTCCAGTTCAATGTGCTTGTTCGGGCTATTAAAGTCCAGCGAGGACAAACTACTAGCTGGGATAGTAATCTATCAACTTAATATATGTATGATTAAGTTATATGATATAAATAAATGGATAAAGATAGAGTTCAATGAATGATATTAAAGAATAATATAAAAATATATATTGCGATTTATTTTAAAGCATTTAAATAGTTCGTTACCCATTTAATTATTTACAAAAATAGCGAAAAATTCCTTTAAAAATGTCTTAATATGAGCAAACAATTAATAATTAAATAAATGTCAAAGGGGTAGTAGCTCACCGGTAGAGCAAGGGATTGCAGATCCCTGGGTAGTCGGTTCAATTCCGGCCTGCCCCTGTGTCCTTTTTTCCGTAGATGTTCTGGGCCTGTCCTTTTTGCTTGCACAGCGAACAAGATGTGCTCGCCTATGGTAAGGAACTGCTCGGTGAAGAAGAATTGGAAAAACAG
>JALKBU010001058.1:0-17510 GCA_023091735.1 Trichomonas tenax | reverse complement strand
CACTTATACCACTGGATAGACAACTATCAATATGTACATGAAAGTACTTTCAAATCGAAAAAATATTGATCAGATAAAAAGTTATGAAGGTCGCGGGACTACACCGCAGAAGGAAAAATACTGCCGTTGTTTTTTTGAATGTCTGTTGTTCGTAGCTACATCTCATTCACGATCCTCTGTATCTGCTACGGAACCTCCTACGCCGTTACCTCACTGTTGATCGGTAAAGTGGACGATTCAGCGTTCGCTTTAGGCCGATCTTTCGCTGCTGCCATTGCTGCAACGCTATACCTACTTTATAAGTTCACAGATCCAAAATACAAACATGAGGCAATGGAATCGTTGAGAACAGGAAACACGAATTTCTTCAAATCATTCTTTTCCGGAATATTTTTCTTGGGAATTCCAATTACGCTTATCATCATCGCGCAGAACCACGTCCCATCATTCATTGTCATCATTTCACAGCCTACAATTCCATTTTTCTCAATGATTGCCGCTCATATAATGACGACTGACGAAAAAATCACTTTTAACAACTTAGCAATACAATTCAGTGCTATTTTCGGAACAATTCTTACTTTGGTTCCATCTTTGTCGTTAAAATCAGATACGAATTCGGATCCATTTTCTTATTTATTGCTTCTTATATCACTCATTTTTTTCGGCATTGGATCTATTTACATCAAAGTTTACCTTTCAACATCTGAATTTAACCTTTCATGCACATTTGCAATTTATGGATCTTTCTGCTATTCCCTCGTCTCAGCACTCTACAGAACCGGTATTTCTGACCTCATTAAAGGATTTTCAGGAATGTTTCCATTCACATTCATCGCCGTTTTCTTGATTGGTGTCATTTATAATGGAATTCCTACATTTTTGTTCATGGACGTTGTTATGACACTTGGAGCAGTAAAAGCACAACTGACGAACTTCGGGCAAATCATTATTGGCGTTTTCGTCGGTGTTGTCTTCCTCCATGAGTGGGATAGTTATCCAGCAAGAGATATCAACATTGTTTGCTGCGGACTTGTTCTTATTGTTTTTGCTATGGTTGTTGATATGATTTCCGGACATATTGGAAAAATCGGAAGGCTTGCATGCGTTAAAAATGTTTGGGATATTATTTTATTAACATTTAGTGTCATGTGCTTCTATTTATTTGCAAGCTATCAAATGTCTAATCCATATAGATGCATTGGACATTTGTATTCAGAAAATTAAGCTTGCGTGTTTATATTTTGTAGAGTAAAAAAGAAAATGCTCAAAGTATAGAGTCTATCAATTCACATTTTATATATATATTATATTATGTTCTTCGATGATAATATATATAGATTTGAAATTTTGTTTAGCTGAACATGATATAATTCAAAATTGTTCTTCGATTTGTATAATGAAATTTCGGTTCCAAAACACCTAAATCATAAAGATTTTGCAAAAACCATTGAAATTGATAAATGTGATATAAATATTTTGTTGTGTTGGATTCATTGCCAGTTGTTTCTTAAGCTGCGCTTTTGTTTTCAATGATGAAGTATGTGAATATTCATGATATTCTGCAGCAAAAAAATGTATTTAGCGAACAGTTATATCACAACACTATAAAGAGATAACAATGCATTATTGTGGTAATCATTTGAAGGCAAGATATTGAATAATTATCAAAAAAATATCAATAATAAAATGAACATCATCATTTTTGTGGAAAACTTTCACACCGAATCTCCACTGCGATAAAATAGAATAAAATCTATATAAAAAGATGTTATACTCATGATTGTTATTCACAAACAAATTGTTTCTCAATCGTTTTAACCTTATTTTTTCGGAAGAATTCTTGATTGAGAAAAGCCACAAATAATCAATATAACTAAAGTTTATTTACGTAGAATAATTCTACACTTTGAAGAATATAATGTATCATAATTTATTCTATTTGAATTCGACAATTTTATGATAAGAAATCACAAACTAGTGAAAATAGAAATGAACATTGCGAAATATGTCAAAACATTCAAAATTGAAAGCTCATATTCACAATATAGGATCTGCACATGTACGCAAATCTAAATATAAAAGAAAGATAAAACATATAAAATTCACTTTTCCGGAAAACCGGTTTTGTCAAAAAAATTAAAAATGAATGAGAATCAAGTTCCAGAAGGACCTATAACTATTCAAGGTGCGCTGAAACACAAAGGAAGAGTCATAGGAATATGGACAACTCTCAATTATTGGCTTATAAAGAATAATTTATATATTTCAAAAACCGAGAACTTGTCCGATTATTATAAAATCATCGAAATTACGCCCGACACTGAAATTACTCTCGTCGATAGAAAGAATAATCTACACTTTATCATCGAAAACGAAGAATTAGGAAAATATCTTTTGAAATCGAACGCCGCTGAAGTCTATCCATGGGTGTTTGCGTTGAGGGCCTGCCTCTATACAGAGCATGGTTACTCAATGGATCAATTTCGCATTATTTCAGTCCTTGGAAGAGGTTTTTACGGTAAAGTCATGTTAGTCGAAAAACTCGACACAGGCAAACTCTATGCCCTTAAAACAGTCCAAAAGAAGAAATTGGTTGAAATCGGTCAAGTAGATACAATAATTGCTGAAAGAAATTTGTTATTTTCAATTCCAAGACATCCGTTTATAGTCTCAGCTGAATTTGCTTTCCAAACAAAATCCAAATTTTATATTGGTTTGGAATATGCCGCTGGAGGAGAATTACTTCATCATTTATCAAATCTTCCTGTTGTTCCTATTGACGATACACGATTGTACACAGCAGAAATCATTCTTGCACTTCAGCATCTTCACGAAAATCACATTGTTTACAGAGATCTCAAACCAGAAAACGTTTTACTTGATAAAGACGGTCATGTGAAGCTCACTGACTTCGGCTTATGCAAGGAAATCAATGAAGACGATGGAACACAAACATTTTGCGGTACAGCAGAATATTTGGCCCCTGAAGTTGTTTTACGGACTGGATATGGCTTTAAAGTCGATTGGTGGGCTCTTGGTGTCCTTCTTTACGAAATTTTATTCAATGGAACACCGTTTTACGATGAAAATCAGGCAGTTTTGTTCGATAACATCGTTAACGAAGAGCCGGCATTTCCAAAGTATGGCAACAAGACTGCTATTGAGCTTATTAAAGTTTTTCTCTCAAAAGAACCCGAAAACAGACCAGATTTTGAACAAATCAAAGCTCATCCGTTCTTTAACGGAATTGAGTGGGATAAAGTCCTCAAGAAAGAATGCCAGCCAAAGAACTTCAGCGCTGTTGATGAACTAGATCCAGACAACTTCTGTTCGGACTATATGAATGAAGCACCGCTTGATTCAGAGGCTCTTCCTGCGGGCTCTGCTTTCCAGGATATTGAAGGTTTCTCGTTCGCTGGCAGCGATAATTTCTCTCCCAACAGCAATAATGCTGCCTAATATTTATTTTGTTTATTTAATTAAATTTTATATGTTTTTAATATCTTCATCCGAAATAAATCTATACAATGATTTGAAGGTCAATTGATTTAATGAAGAATCTATTAATCAAGACCAAATTGATATTTATCTTCATATTTTCAAAGAAATCAAGTCCAATTGAACTAAATGTTGCAACTGTTCCTTCTTTATTAAAAATAAAAGCCTTGGAGCTTGATATTGCAATCTTCAACATGCATTCATTTGGACCGATTTGCATGATAATATTTAGTAAATTAGATGCAACAGGCTGTTCACTAGTGTGGCCGCTCTGTACTATAGATATATTCCGATGATTGGTCCTGAATAAAAAATCGACCCCTTTTTGGGAAAGCAAAATCTAAACGGAAACTTTTTTGACAAAAATGTAAAATAGGGTCTGATCTCTTAAAACAGGGGATCTTCAAATATGATTGAAGAACAAGATTTTCTATGTCGAAAGATACTTTCAGAACTGAAGAAAATTCCTGTCTCGAAGCTGTTTATGGACGAGAACCTGCATTTGATCCCTAAACAAGTAACGAAACCGGTTACAATCGATTTAATCGAATCTAGACTAGATAAACACATTTATTCAAGTTCCGATGAATGGGTATCTGACATGAGAATGCTTTTAATGCGTGAATATGAAGGATCACCAGAAAATTCTATTCGAAAAGCTGCAGCAATGCATTTGAGTCTTGAATTCGAGAAGTTTATGGATATTTTTCATCCAGGTTTATCACCACACATAATAAATTTACAAATTGCAGAAAAAGAAATTCGTGATTTAGCAAATTCATTAATTATTAACTCAGAAAACAAACCAATAACACCAAGTACTCCTTCAGCAGTTATTTTCGAGCGAACTGACGACGAAATTACACCAAAAACCATTATTCATAAAATTAGTTTACTCAAAAATCCAGAACTTTTGCTCAAAGTTCTAGCATTCATTTACAAGAAGCAGCCGGAATGTTTGATATTTGGCCAAGTTACAAGCATCGAGTTTTGCCTTTTGAAAGAAGAAAATATGATTGCACTTAACAATTTTATAAAGAAGCTCCTTAAAGATGCCGCTTCTGGCGTTACAAATCCACTCAATAGAGTTGGATCTTCTGATATTACTCCTGTTGATTTAAAGTTTTTATAAAGATTTAGCTATATTAATGCTCTCTATGTGATAATCTTATTTAAGGGGCGACTACCATGAAAAGTGACGGCTGAAGGCAATGATTTGAAAAATCATTATGAATCTATGTCATTTTAAAAAAATTATTAATAGTAATAATATAGTAAAAACAAAGTAATAACTATTTATTAATATTACAACTTTGTTAAGTGAACATAGTTGAAAATAAACTGATCGAAAGGAGTACCGCTGAAAATTGAAACAACACATTGAAATTTTCTGTGAGATACTCTCAAATTATTTGGTCATTGTGGTATCTCACGAACAATATGGACAATCACTGGAAAACCAGGACCCGTATATTTGTACATTAAGGTTTCATTTTTCGATGAAAAATTATTAAAAAAAGTTATGCTGTTAACTTATAGAGAATTAATGATAGTTTTCTCAACCCAATTTTGAATAGGTTACATATCATGTTAATCGCCACCTTATTCAACATCTGCTTAGCCTAAGAACTTCACTTGAAATAACTAAATATATATCATATAGTAAGTTACATTTTATATTATGATCGCGCAGCTCAATCTGCGCTTGATTTCAATTAGCTAATGGCTTCTTATAAAACAATAAGAATTGAGAAAACAATTCTATGCTTCAGATATGAATAAGTTAACACTTTGCATGATTTTTCGTCGACTTTTATGTATTTTAAAAAAAGATTTAAGATTGTCATTCATTGGAATTGTATTTCTGTAATATATTCTTACCTCTTGCAATCTTATAGATAATTCAAAGCATCCTTTTTTAATGCTTGTCACAGTATCAGGGATAACAATCAATTCAATATTTTGCAATCCACCCATTGATTGTGATATTGAATAACTTTTATACCATTAGGCACAAAAAAAATATCTCCGGTATAATTAGGTGGAACTGATACTAATGTCTTCATATCCTTTGAGTATAGAATTCCATCAATTGCCGTAAAATATTGATTTGTACTGATGACATAAAACATTATTAACGAATATGAAACATCGAAAGGACTTCCAATAGAAACAATTGAATCTGGTAATATAACATTCAATAGACTTATGTAATAATCAAAGCTGCGAGATGGTATATGCACAAATCCTTCTTCAATAATGGAATTCGTGTATTGAGAAACATTTTCCGAATTAAATGGAACTGTTGTTTTTCCACTAAACCTGAAAATTATTTCATCCAATAGGATGAAAAATTTTTAAATGGCACTTTTTGCCTTCATTTCATCTCATAGTCTATTATTTAAACTTTTTATGTGAAGAAGAAGTTAGCATATAATCAAAACAAAAAAAATCTTTATAAAATTGTTATTGAACAAAATCAAAAATAAAGTCATTTTCGTTGTCGTTAATTGTGGTTGATTCTATCATTGCAAGGCGAAGTTTGTCTGCAAGAATCGATGTATTAGTGTACTCTGGTATATCAATGGAACAACTGCACGTGTGAGCAACAGGAAGAGGCCATTGTTTTTCTGGTTTATTTTTGAAATTAACATCTGAATAACCGTATAGTTTTATCAGAAAAGCATCATCAGTCGGCATTGTTGGAGAACCCGTGATAAATTCTAACAATTGCTTGAGCTCACTATAGGAAAATGACTTTATTGCTGAGAGGAATATGTCCTTGTTACTGCCGGAAACCTTCTTTTCAAGTCGCTCATACGTTACAGAATAGCCACAGCATAAGAACTTAAGGATGTTTGGTAGAAACATCGTAAGGATTTGCTCATTTGGTAAAACCTTAATGAAACCATTTCTAACAAACCCAAACCTTGTTGTCAATTTATTTATAAACGCATCTTTGTCTTCTCTTTCATTTATTGATGAATCTATTTCAATAATGTCTTCGATTTCGAAACTATTGTTGACCATGAATTCCCAAAACATATTCGGGAATGTGAAGTTTTGCGGATTGTTTGAAACCATACATGCAGCAAGGAAAGCACCAGCATAGAAAAGATACTTTTCTGATGTTGTAAATGATGGAATGTGATTGATATTGGAATCATTGTCGCATGCAAAGTTAGGAGTGTTTGTGAAAACACCAAGTTTTGGATTCATCAACTCTTCCGCAATTTGAGCAATAGATGCTCTCATTGGTCCACCCCCATCAATTGCACCCTCGCCAACAAATACTGCAGTCCAAAGCTGACCGTCAACTTTGCAAAGATTTCTAACATTCGCTACTTGATTAACATATTGTGAAAACATTGAATCATGATCCCATCTTCCAGAGAAACGTGGAGTATTAAATCTGTTGAATTTAATCGTAACAATATTCTCTGTGTCAGGTAATTCTTTGTTAAGCTCTTCTTTCAATATGTAGAAGGCATCTGAAATCTTCATAGATCTCAGTTTGAAAGGAAGGGATCTGGCATTTTGAATTGCATATGCTCGTATACCAACAATCCAGTCTGGAACGTCAAACTTTGGAGGAAGTTCTCCATTGAAAATAAGTTTTGCAAGATGCTCATCGATTTTTTCGAAATCATAGTTCATGTATTTGATGAATTCTTCTTGATTGTAATTGTTTTCGATTATTAGCCTGAATTCAGGTGGCTCTCCTGTAAAAGATATCTTGTGAGTTCCAGTAAAAGCCATTGTTTCAATCGCTTCATCATCAAACAGAACATCATCACCTCGACAAAATGAACAAGGATATTCAAAAGTATAAGTTCCTGGTCTGTTGAGGGTAAAGTTGATTTTCATCATCTCGAGATTGAGAAGGACCGGAGGAATACCGCAAACTGACAACTTTGGATAACATGAAGCTCCATAAGCAAGTTCATTGAGTTGAGAGTCTGGTTTCATAACAGAGGAAGTTCTTGCTTGAAATACTTTTAGATCATAATTATTCATGACAAAGTATGTGTGCAAGACAGATAGCCAAAATAGACCAATATGAGTTGAATCCTGAATATTCGATGACACGCGATCAAATATTTCGATATATTTTTGGGCTGTTGAAAGATCATTAATCTGCATATTTTTGATTTTCTTAAGATAATCAAAGAATATTAGAATGCCATAATCTTTGTCGAAAGGTAGCAATTTGTGGACAAAATCCAAAGGAGGAATTTCTTCAACAAACTCTGTTAACTTTGATAAAGCGCAAAAATAACTTAGGTCTCTGTAATCACTTACAAATACTGGGAAAGCAACAGAATCTTCTCTACTAATTCGTAGATAACGAGAAAACTTTGGGTCAAAATCATGCTCATCTTCTGGTGTTTTGACTCTATCAATGTCAAAATCTTTGATTTCTGCACTTCTAATATATTCATATACTTTTTGGTATTGGGATGAATAGTTTTCTTTGATCATGAGATTTCGTTCTTTATCATCATCTGTGTCATTCAATCTGAATCCGCAAACAGAAGAAACCAATCTAACAATTTGCTCACCAGAAAGATCTAATTGCAGCTTGCTAATTAGTTCTCTTGCATAAAGTACTGCTAGCTTTGTGATTGTTTTCAATTGTTTATCTTTGCTATTATGATAATTGGATGAGAATATTGAGGATATATCTTGAGCTCGCATAATTGTCCTTGACAATTTTTCCTTGACAGGACTACATTGCGATTTTTTAACAGTCAAAATTGCTGTCTTTCCACTTGCATTTTCAGCTAAAAGAGTTAAATTGTCATCCTTGATATCAATAATTGAACCAAATCCAACATTCTTGATTGTACAAGATTGACCGATTAAGAAATCTGGAAGATGAAGAATATAACTAGAATTATAAATTTTATAACGTTGAGCAGACTTCAGCTGCGCATCATCATCAAATTCAGTCTTAACATCAAACCTAATCTTGCACTGATTGCACAGAGACATTATGAAAATATAATACTTCTTATATGAATCTAGGCATATCTCATATTTTTTGCTGTCATCAATACAAAACCGAACAGTGCAATTATTTAATTTAAATAATGTAATGTCGTCGGATTCTTGAGGAATTTGGATCATTATTGTTTTCTTTGAACAGTTAGCAATTGCATTATTCAATAAATCATAGCAAGTAATATTTGAATCTTCATCGATGAAACCAATCCATAAGCAATTTGTTTCCTTTGACAAAATTTTGAAATCAAAACGATATAATTCTTCGTCACTCATCTCACGGTTATATACGAACAAACACTTTTCAAGTGCCGATGTTTCTATCATATCCTCTGTTGCAAAACCTGCTGTCAGGGGTAAAAATGTATCATTTCTTTCACTTGGCGTATTGCACATCTTCAAACGATCGTAAAACGAGTTTCGATAAATGTGTGCCGTGAAATGTTTTTTGAGAATTTTTTGGAATGCAAAATCAGTAACATGTGAATCTGAAAAAGCTTTTGAAATTAATTGAGCATTTTCTTTCATCTTACATAATTTTGAAAGGAACGAATACAAAATTGCAGAAGCTGTGGTTGATCTGATGTCGGAGTAATCAAAATGGCATTGCATATCCTTGATCACGTTTACAAATTCTTCATCTATGATAACTGTTGGTGGATTAAAGTTTAATGTAGGAGTTTTTTCAGGAATCACTTTGCTGCATGCAGCATCGTTGAATATTTCAGCACCTAAAACAATCATTGCACCCAAAGAAACATCATCATCTCCTTTAATTAACTTGAGCAAATCATTTGCTTTTGATTCGAATTGATATCTCATTGTATCAATTATAGTGGCAACTTCGTGTCGATTTTCTGTTAATTTGTATGAATTTTCACCAACGATTCTCAATTTATCTGCAATCAATTCGTCACTTCCATAGTATGGCTCATATAAAATCATAGAAGATATACGTTTGAGTGTTTCATTGTTTGTTGATTCAATGAGTTTGGCATTCTGAAGCGTATTCTCTAAAGGCATAAACTTAAATGACATAATTTTATAAAAGTCGTCATCTTTGTTTAGCATCGATTCACTCACAAATTTATCGCTTGAGTATTTCGATTTAATTTGAATCCATTCAACAATAAAGTGCTTGAAGCATTCAGGAATGTAATTTGTATTGATGAATTTAATAATAAATTGAGATGCATTATCATGTATTTGTTTCCGCTGATCTTGATGTGTAAGGATTTTTCCAACTTCCGACATCATCATGTCAGATAAAATAAAGTTAAGCGAACGATTAATAGACTGTTCGCCAGTTAATTCATGTGCTTGATCTAATAAAAATTCTGACTTTGACTTGATTTCTTTGAGATAATCATAGTATCTGTTCTGAAGATTTGTTGACGAGGAATCATTGGTTTGCTTCGCTCTCATTAAGCGGGTGCGAACCTTCATTGTCGATTTCCATGCAGCTTTGATCACATTAAGAAGAGTTTTGTTCATTGCTTTGCTGACTAAGTTTGCTCTCCATATAACGGCACTAAAAGCATAGCATTCCACTTCTTTAATCTCATGAGGAACCTTCTTAAAAACTGATTTAACTGCGGATCTCAAATTATCAATTAAGATTTTTCCGGCGCCTGTATAATGAATGATTTCGCTGATGAAGTTCTTCATCTCTTGAGTATTGACTGTCGTAGTATTTGTTCTTGAAATAATAGAACGAATAGATCGACCAATTGGTCCTGATGTTTGACGCTGAACTTTCTGTGGTTCTGACTTTTTAAGTGAATCCAATAGTGGAGAATTTTCAGTTTCCTGCTTGCTTATAGGAAGTGATTCTAAGCAGATTGATAAGCAATTAGCAAGTGAGAAAACAATCGAGCATAACACTACGAACATTTTGTCTGGTTTAGGAATATTATAACTTGCTATTTCGGTTCCTTTTAAGTAGAGATGACAAACTCTTGAATTTCTAACTTGACCTCTAAAATCCATTTGATCTGTCAATTTTGTAGAATCGAATAAAAAAGGCATATCATTAATAGTCAACAAACCATGTTGATAATTCGAATCATAAAAATAAGTGGGACATGGAAAATTAACAGAAAATTTTGTTTCTCCATAAAGCATGAAATTGTGATCAAATGATCTGGATTCGACTTCAATTGGTTTCGGTGAACAGAACAAATCATTCAGTACATTTGTGTTGCCTTTTGATGTGGCTATTCCAACTATAGGACTGAGATATAAAAATATTTTTTCATAGAGATATTGAGCAACTATCGGACATTCACAGATGTCTTTGATGTGAAGCGATAATTTTAATAAAAGGTCATATGACTTTTCACGATCCTCAATGAACAATTTCGATAAAACTGAAATATAAAACTGAAAGAAAGGCAGTAATTCATGATCAAATTTAAAATTATGTATTATTTCTATCGCTTCTGGGATTCGCTTCATAAGAATTTCGTATGACTTTTTGATATCAAATTGCTCGAACATCTTTTTTGTTATAAAAACAAGACCAATTGCTTTAGACATAATTGGATTATCGTATGACATCTCTGAATATTGAGTGAGCCTTCCCAAAACATTTTTAACAAAATCACGATTGTAGATTTCAAGTGGAACTGTAGAAACAAGAATTGTAAGAGTGTCAAATGAGCCAATGTAATTAGGAAGCTTCATCAAGCATTCTGTTGCTTTATTCATTGACAGAACTGTTGGTTTGATTTTGTTGCTGCTCAAATATGCAAGATTTAAAATTATCAAACGGCTGAGAGCAATAATAACATAGTTTTTGATATTGTGATCATAATGTGATTTCAAAACTATATTACACATATCTGATGCATAGTTGATAATCATTTCGGAGTGCTTTGTGAGCCAAAAGCAGCTTTCACATACTTCGTCGCATTTTTGTATATCATTGAATGCGCGATTTTCTACTTCCATGATCCTTTTGCAGATTGCAGTAACAATATGCTTGCAATTGTTGGGATAACACTCTGGAATGCAATGTGTAATAAATTTGTAATTGGGCAACATATAATTTTCATTGAAAATTTGGCCATTATGAATGCAAAATGTTTTTGCGATGTCTTTTGTAATGTAGCAAATGCCGTTATAATAACAGCTCATTCCTGAAATTGTACCCGACTTTGGTGGCAATGTGGAAATATTAATTTGATATTTAAGCCCATTTTGTACGTAAATTTGGAATATATTGTTGACTGCAATTACTTTCTCTATGTCAGATTTAAAAGAATATGTTTGGATATAAGACTTTGGAGATGGAACTAATAAATGCTTTTTGAACATTGTTAACAGCAATTCATTGGGCTTTGTTTGTTGGATGAATGAAAAAGATGTCTTTGTTGGAATTACAGCCAAGACAGGGATATTAACATCGACAAAATCACTAAGAGGACGTGTTGAAGTTGTTTTATCAACCGCTCTGCGGAATTGAATCGTTTTAAGGCTAGACGAAATGCAAATGGTATGATCTAAGAATTGTGTGAAGATAGTATCGGGAGAAGTAACAAAATCCATTTGATCAAGTAACATTTCAATTTCTCCACCTTTTTTCGCAGATACTGCAATTAACTTTCGATTTTTGTCAACTGTTTGAAGTGGTTTTCTATCAAGGTTGATATCGTAGTTCGGTCTCATTAACAAAAATTCAAGAAATCTGAGAATTCCAATCGGATCATAACATGTTGACTGTAAACGATGGCACTTAGCGATTATATCCGGCATTGCATCTGGAAACATTGCTTCCATATCAGAAATTCGTTCAATAATAAAACCCAAATCATTCGGATTTGCGTTTTGTAACTTTCCCATAATTTTTTCTATTGGATCAGTTGGATTTATCTCAATATTTGGTGAATGAGTCTGATTTTCCATATTTTCGCTTGGGAAAAGATTGGAATCAGAAAAAATTGGGTCTTGTTGTACTTCTGTGTCATCAGGCTTAAATTCGTTATGCGATATAATGCACCCTTTGAGTAAATGCTGACAACTCTGTTGCAAAAGTTTCTGATATTCTTGATATTTCTTCTCTTCATCAGATTCTTGCACGAGGGTTGTGAAAAACGCGTCTGCGTAGTCGCAGTCCATATATTTTTCAGGTATATGGAACTCCGACTTCATGAAAATGAATGAATAATTTTTTGTTTAGTAAATTTGTCAAATTAACATTTTTTTGATGAAAATGTTGCCAAACAATAAATTTTCAAAACAAAAATAGTCAGGAAAATATATCTTACTACACCAGTTAATGACTAAGCAAGGACTTTGGGTTAACTTTTTGATGGAAATTTTTTAACCTTTCAATAAATTGCCAAATGAAGTGATTATATTTATGTCTCCAACAATAATATCGCTGATATGTGGTTGGGGTTAGATCTCCTGGTAATTATAGTGCCTTATAATTCCATAACATGCAAAGAAAAATTCAGAGAAAATTTTCAAAGCCTATAGGAATTACGAATATTCAAAATTATTTGAGTTCCACTTCACTGCACTCAAATAGTTGGAGATTTTGCTAATTTTCTGCTTCTGAACAATGATGTAAAGTTTTCTCTAAAATCGCTTTTAAGTGACCCATAGAGATGTTTTTATTGTCGTAGAAAGGGTTTTCAGAATATTATAGCAGATTTTGGATGCTGTGAATATGAGATATTGCAAAAAATCAAAATATTTTTGACATGTAAAATGTCAAAAGTTGAAGACGATGATTTCGACGATAGAAAATAAAATATCAAAATTTGACATCTGACAAAAAAATAAAATGGATATTTATCAAGTGATTCCTGGCTTTGCACCAGCGTATGTCAAAGAAAACCGCGACGCATTGGACTGGGGTAACAACAATGTCATTGCTTTCGCTTCTGGATGCTCAATACACTTCGCTTTATTCGATGGAACTAAATTCGACCGCGTTTGCTCAATTGAAGTTGGTGATAACCCGGTGACAGCTATTGCTATGCACTCCAACTGCACAGAAGTTGCTATTGCAGACATGAGCCATTCAATCTACATCTACGATTATTTTACACGCAAAATCACGTCAACATTTAAATTCCAGCGCAACAGTTCCTATTGCCAGTGCATTCAGTGGCATGATGAGTATCTTCTCGCATTAGATAAGAACAAACGTTTGTTTTGCCTTTCTTTCATCACAAAGGACGGAAACTCAACACAGAAAACGCCAAACGTAGAGTGGGAGATTACGCTTCCGAGAGAATATCAGCGATTCTCGATTGATCCTCAAACCAAAAATTATATTATTTTTGGCGGAAATTCAAATGTCTTCTCCATTTACAAGATCGACAAACCGAATACAAAACCGACATCTTTTTATGAGACTGTCTCTATAAATGGAGCAGATGACGAAACAATTAATTTTGTTGAATGGTCAATTCACGTAAATGGCATCGCGTTTGTTGTATCCAATACTCAGATATATATGTTCCATCTCGAGAGCCAATCAATTGTTCCCATTGCATCACATCATCATATAACTTCACCATATGAATATATTTGTCAACTCTCAGATAATTTCAGAATAGTTGTCGCATTCCACAAGAATGGTAATATTGCAATCCTTAAATCTGATGATGATTACGATTTTTACGTTGTTCATGAAAGACAATCGAGAGAAGGCAAAAACACAATTGTTTCCGCTATGTCGTCGCCACTCAATAAGCATATGATCATTCTTTACCTTCACGACGTTGGTTTGGAAATTTTCGATGCACAAAGATTTAGAACAACCGTCGTTTTCCCGATATATCCATGTGATGTCACTACATTTGACTGCGATGGAGAGATGTATACTCTTGGAACATCGAATGGTTACATTTTGTTTGGAAGTATTCGCGAATGGAATGATTTCAAGCGCTACAAAGTTTCACCAACAAAAATAATCTATGTTTCTCTTGATATTGCTAAATCGAGGATTTTCTTCCATTCTGAATCATCCATTGGCATCATAGATATTGCACGTCATCAAGTTCTTCCTCTTCCATCACGTGGATTCCCTCCAACGAGATGCATTGGTAACCACAATGGTGCATTCATGGTTCAGCGCGGCCCAATTACTGTTGGAGTTTTCATCAATGGAAAAGAATCAACAGTTTTGTTCAAGAGTGACATTGCTGATATCGCTATCGATAATGATGCCAGTGATGGAATGCAGGGTAACTTCGTTACTTTGCTTAAGAGTGGAGAGATTTATTTCTACGAATATTCACTTGAAAATGGCGCTATTAGAACCAGTGGATTAAGACCTCATGGCGTTAACGCTATTCCTGTCGGCTTTGCTGTCTCAGACTGTGGATATGTCACTGCTTTCGATAATGGCTCTCTTCTTTATTTCAAGAAATCCACAAAAGCATGCATCAGTATTCAAACATCATTCACAACAATCAGAAACATGACTTTCGTTAATGATGTTTTGTTCGCTATTGGAGATAATTCAACATTCTTCGAGCTCAGAAACGAAAAGATTTCACAGTTCACGTTCAAAATGCTTGATTTTAAGTTCATAAGCACAAAACTTATCCTCGCTAAGTGTATTGATGGTGTTGTTAGATTCATCAGGGCCAGCGATTTAACGCCATTAGTTCAGGTTTCTAAGACACTTCAAATGCCTTCAGAGACAGAAATTATCAGGCGTTTTGTTGCAAATAGCGAGAAACCATCCCCTCAAAACAAGAGATCAATGACATGCGTTGGTCATGATGTCTGGAATATTCTTGCGAATGCTGATATCCTCAGATTACAAAGTTTGTGCTGCAGCGGAGGTCAAAGAGTTGAATTGATCTGCCACAAGATTTTAAGTTCATTGGATTGCGAGGTCGAAGGATTCACTATGCAGAAACTAGCTTCTTTCTTGTTCGTTGGTAATTTCGATGATGCAGCTGACTATTTGATACGATCTAACTCAGACAAAAATTATTTGATTGCTTCATTGGCATCCGCTGTTTTAACTTTGTTTGGTGATGTCAAACTCAGCGATCGTAGTGCTGCAAGAATCAAAGCTTGTGCGCAATCAATGATTGACAGCCAACGCTACATGGAAGCAGCAATCTTATTCAGGGCAGGAGGCTTTGATGAACTTGCTTTCAATCTTCTTTTGGAGAGTCATCAGATTGAACTCGCAAAGAGATTCTGCAGAATAATGCCTCCTGGACCAGCAAAGAATGATGCAATCTTTAAGCTCGGTGTGAGTTATTATGTTGCTGGAGAACTCGAAAATGCAACATTATGTTTTGCTACATCGGGAGAATACCATCCAGCTTTGTTCATGACGACATCAATGGGTGCTGCTATCGATGCATATTTCATCATGTCATATCTTGATGAAAAAGGACTCTTGGTTGAAATGCCGCAGAAGTTCTATGCATTCATGCCTGATATTCCAAAGCTTGAGGAACTTAAGACATCAATAAGCAACAAAGTGAATATTCCTAAGTGAGATTTATCATCTCTAATGTTTTTATAAATTGTTTATTCTATTATTTTGTTAATTTCTAAATATCGTTGAAAAAATGAATTAAATTTTCAACTATGCTCACCCGAAAAAGTTTATAATATTAATAAATAGTTATTACATCATTTTTAATATATTATTACCGTTAAGGATTTTTAAAAATGCTTTGCTTTCAATATGATGTTGAAAATCATTATCCTCGGATGTCACTTTACATGTTAGTTGCCTTAAGTTTAAACTTTCATATCAATAAACGCGCTGAACAACAATAAACTTGTAGCATCATAAAGACAATATATAAGATGGTTATTGTATAGATTCTCTGAATATATCCTGTTGATTGGCCAAATTGGTTATTATGTCTCTGTGTTACCAATCTTGGCAGCATTCTTCACCTTTTCTTCATCCGCCTGGTCAACAGAGTAATTTATGTTGTCTTCAATTGACATTGAGAACAATACAGGTGTCTGTGGAACTGCTGCAATGTTCTGCCTCAATGAAACTTATGAAACATTCTTGATGTTATTTCCATCAGCAAGGATTTTGCCTTCTTGGATTTCATAGAATCTTTGGAGCAATTGAAGTGTTGTTGTCTTTCCGCATCCACTCTCGCCAACAATAGTCCATTTATGTCCTGTAAATATTTATATTTCATTATTTCCTCTATATGTGGATGAACAAATGTCTTTAAAACCATTTAATGATTCGGTGTATTTGTGATTATTAATTTTGATGCATCACTAAGTTTTCCTTGATAATCAGTCTTATTTTGCCTATTTTCTGGCATATGCCCTTACGATTGAATGATGTTACTGTTAAAATCAATTTGATATCGAAATATGGAGACAAAATAACTTAAATAGAGTCACGAAAAGTGACGTCTTTACATGGCAAATGTATTTCATTTTGACATGTAAAATTGGTAGCTAATTAGAATCTGTATTTATAAAGTTCAATTAAACTTGTTATAGCATCTGAAAATCTTATTAGAGAATCTATCAAGCTTGTTATAGTTCATTTCAAGCTTATTAGAGAGTCTATTAAGCTTGTTAAAGAGTATATCAAGCTTAATAGAACACCCATTGTTAAAATGGCTGACTTTACATGTCAAAACATATTTATAACTGCCATGTAAACGTGTCACATTTTCGTGACTCCTTCATTATGTATTTGCATATGTTAATTGGGACTGGGACAAAATAGAACAACTTGCTTTTCTGACATGTAACTTATTTTTGACATGTAAAGTCAGGATGTCAAAATAAAGGAAAGTGACGTGATTGCGCGGGAAAAAATGGAAAAGTGTCAATAGGTTGAAATGGATTGAACTCAATGTTGGAAGCCAAAGAAGACTTCATTATGAGTAGTTGTGGCCTCATCGTGAAGGATGACCTGGTGATCTAGCAGAGATGCATCCAGATGCCTATTCAACAGAAGCATGATTCGATGCATGGCGAGGTCGGCCTGAGACTTCCAAAGCCCTCGAGTGGCCAAACCAGGCCCTAAC
>JALKBU010001057.1:0-17528 GCA_023091735.1 Trichomonas tenax | reverse complement strand
GACTGTGCCACTTACACCACTGGATAGACAACTATCAATATGTACATGAAAGTACTTTCAAATCGAAAAAATATTGATCAGATAAAAAGTTATGAAGGTATCGGGACTACACCGCAGAAGGAAAAATTTTCCCCATAAAAGCTGTGGATATTTCTGTACTATTGAATGACGGAACTATATTTTGTCATTGTCTTTTTGGGAAGGTTGACCCAATTTGGGTGAACTTTTTCGAAACTTTTTGAGTCAGGCCTCGGGACAATATAAATATAATGTCTATGAGTTTATGGATAATTTAAACTAGCAACGGGGAATCTTTATTGATAATTTTGAATATTGTTATTTTTAATACATTATAAAACCATCTTGCTATATTGCAAAAATTAATACAACTTCATTATGAGTATATGCAGTTAATGCCAAGAAGATTTAAACATTATATTTTACAAAAATTTGAGAAATTTCTAAATGAACGAAATCTATACTTACAAACGATTTTTGGATCTGCACCCTTGTTGATACTCAATAATAGTGTGTTAATTTACAAAAATACGATTTTTTAAATAGCTTTGCTGGTATTACAAATAACAAGATTTAAGTCTTCTATAAGAGAGCCCAAGTTGATTGCACTCTTTCCTTTCTTTATCAAACTTTCATGTACCCAAATTTGCGTAAAATTTCTTCAATATTTGTCGAATCATTGCTGTGGCTTAGTTTTTCTTCAAGCTCGAGTAATTCATATTAGATTACAAGTGTATTGTCCAGTTCAACTGAATACAATTTTTCAGTTTGCCCACGAAGCTGTATGTAGAGTGATTTGAGATGTTCTTCGTAATTCTGTTCGCGCATTTGTAGTTATTCAGGAGTTTGTTGTGTTTCTTCTTTAAATAAAATGCATTTCCTCCGATTAAACTTTCGTTAAATATGGATCCTGAGGTGATTGCGCAACCAGGCGGCAGAATATTTCTGATACTGGATTCTCAAGAAATGTTTGTTACTTTCATGTAAAATGAACATTTGAAAAAAATGGACTTTTGTCACGTAAATATTTATATTTAACAAAAATATAATTTACATGTCAGAAAATAATCATATCAAAATATCTAAAATTAAATGCAGCAATATGTAGCCAAAGGTTTGGTGTACCATAATTTCCATTCTCAGATGTTTGATTCGAAGTTTGAAAAAATCAATTTTATAAAATAGGACATTAACAGCTGTTGATTTTAGGAACGAGAAAGCATGGGAAAGTATTTTATTTGCAAGATTAAATTAAACAAAATAAAGGAAACAATAAATAACAATACTTGGATAATCCAAATATCGGAGTATTGTTAAGTGCCGCATGGACTAGGACGTGTTCCAATTGATTTCTAACTCATTAAATTCTCCAATATGCAATATAGGGTCCACAGAAGGTGCATAAAGAGGCGAAAGAGATGGATTTGGATTTTCCACTTGGTCTATGAAAGTTTCTATCTCGCTGTTGACGAATCTCCTTGCTGCAACAGAATTATAGCAACGATTCGCTCCAATGCAAGGTTGCTTCGGGAGAGCGTAGTTAAGGAAAGTTGGACGATCAGAGTAAGGGAACGGATTGCTGTTAGGCTGCTGGCTTGCGTGATCTTGCTCCATTGGTTTTAATTTTTCGTACTTGCGGAGGTTAAAAGAGGTGCTGTGGCTCATCGGCTGACTCGGTGACTTTTTTGGATGGAAAACGAGTGCCGATCTCGCGATTTTTTGCATGTTCTGAAATCTTTTGTGGTTCTGGAGCTGTATTTGCTTCCTTTGGTTGATCTCTTCTGCAATTTTCTCATTTGCTCGAGCGAGACTCATAACAAACGATTTCATTTTTTCCTTTTTTTACTTCTTTTTAGAACTCTTAAAAGAATATTTAAAGAATTTTTTGCAAGTTGTAATTTCTTTAATATCAAAATATTTATTTGTTTATTATAGGGAATATTAATTTGAAAAGTCACTTTTTATAAAGAAATGCATTTTGTAGAACTAATGATGTTAAACATTATCATGGAATAATTTTTCAAAATTTACATATCAAATATTAATAATACTGTCATTTACACAACAAATTTCATTTCAATAATCTAATTTACGTGGCAAGCAAAGGCAATGGATTTTTTACGTGACAGAAAATAAATGAGTATACAAGCCAATAAAATAGATGAAATTTGTCGAATCAAATAATTGATAATGGAACGGAAACAATCAATCTAAGCTTTTGACGCTTATCACAGTGATGGCAGCAATTTTAAGCACAATTAGAAGCGATTTCTTATGTCTAAATAATGTTAATATGTGTGTTCGTTCAATATTTAAATTAGTGTTAATATTGAAGTTAATAATTAAATTTTTTAAGTGTAAATCGGTCATAGTGTAATGGTTATCATGTAAGATTGTCGTTCTTTTGATCCGGGTTCGATTCCCGGTGACCGAGCTTTTTCCTTTTTATATTTTTCCACTTTTGTTTATGAGATTATCTTAAACATTAGGAATTCTTAAATTTTTTTATTCTGTAATATAGACCCCATAGGGATTCTACCGTGTTAACGAGGAGGCTCAAATTTGCAACAATTTACGTAGCCTGCATTCATACTCCAAAGAGCTTAAATTTCAATCTTTAGATTTTTCAAAGGAAGTCCAGTTAGATGAAAAAATATGTGGAAATAAGTTTTGGGGATTTATATAATACTAAAATATATCAAACATTTATTTTCTTAAATTCTCTATTAAAAAGTCGAATGTGAATTTGTTCTGGTAACCAAGAATAAGTTTCTTGGTGTGTGGCTTTGAGATTGGCTGTAGTGGGAATGTCCAATCTGGCTGGTTGTATGGGATATCAGAGTTCTTTCCTTCGTTGTCGCTCTCATCTGTCTTCGAGAAAACGAGGGAGCTGTCGGATGTGTCACGTTTATGTCTCAGCTTCTTTCCATTAGGTCCAGGAATGAGAATATCCATTGAGTCGTGCTTTGATGCCTGTAGAGACATTGGAGTGCCAAGTTCCCTGTGTGGCTTGTAGGCTGCTGGCAGTGATTTAGTGAATGACAAAGTCTTAACAATCTCGCTTTCACTGTTGTAAAGAGCAGCGAACACTTTGTCGCTGATTGGGATAGAACGCCTCCTCTTCTCACGCTTTAACTTCGAACTTGTTTCTGTTCCTTCAGTCTTCGGTGAGTCTGTGCTGTCAATGTCATCTTCATTTGCGAATCTGCGAATTCCTGATGCTGTTATCTCTGATGTATCTAATTCGTTAGTTGAGACGGACTCGAGAAGGCCGTGGTCGTAGTTTATTGGAGGCTGAGATAAAAGATCTGATGAGAGACTGTCGTCCATAAACTCGTACCTCGACGTTTGGATGGATGGTGACTGAGATGGAGTTGGAACAGAAGAAGTGCTGTGGAATGTCAAATGCTCACTTTCTGACTTCTCAGAGCTTTGTTTCATGCTCTTTTCCTTCTCAGCCTCCAATCTATCCAATTCCTGTTGTCTTTCGATCTCTTTTGGTTTCTCTAGTTCTCGTTGTCTTTCTATTTCTTTCTGTCTCTCTATTTCCTTCTGTTTCTCGAGTTCCTGTTGTCTTTCTATTTCCTGTTGTTTTTCGAGTTCCAGTTGTCTTTCTATTTCTTGTTGTCTTTCGAGTTCTTGTTGCTTTTCAATTTCTTGTTGTTTTTCGATTTCTTTTTGTTTCTCTATTTGTTCATCAGATTCCACAGAGTCCTTTGTTTTCTCGGAGCTGAAGCCTGAATAATCGCTATAATAACTTCCAGAATCTGTGCAATAGCTGCCTGAATATGTATCTTTGTTTTCGTCATTTGCTGTTTCTTCTTCTTTCTTTTGTTCAACTTTTTCAGCATTTTCGTTTTGATTCTCTGGAGGTGCAGCAGCTTTGGCATCTGCTTTGTCTTGCTTACTTTCGTCGCGAAGAATGAAATTCTCCTTTCCTCCATCTTCAGAGTTTTCATATTCGAATACATCTTCTTCCTCAAATTCACTTTCTTCCATCTCAACATCTGAGTTCTTTTCGTCTTCTTCGACAAACTCAACTGTTGAAAGTTTGTCCTCTTTCGGTTTCGTTTCATCCACTTCAGGAACAGTCTTCAATTGATTGATGTTTCCTCCTGCAGAGACAGCGTGATTCATCTTCTTTGCGTTTGGTGTCTTCGGCTCTTCCTGTTCCATTGGTTCGGTATTAGATGACTGCGCAATAGCAGCAGACACCCACATCTCGTTGTTAGGATTGTATTTAGAAAGGCCTCTGCTTGTCCTGAATTCTGGGAAGAA
Organism: Trichomonas tenax; assembly: GCA_023091735.1. Taxonomy (NCBI): domain Eukaryota; phylum Parabasalia; order Trichomonadida; family Trichomonadidae; genus Trichomonas; species Trichomonas tenax. Next base: position 13,232 of record JALKBU010001057.1, on the reverse strand, counting down.
GAGTGAAGAGCTCATCGAGTCCATCATGTTGGATGACTCTTCTGACTCGATAGAGTTCTTGTATCCTCTTGCTGACTGTGCCTTCCTGTTCGTATCGAGATTGATCGCGACATTAATTTCGGCTGAAGATGATGAATCTTCTTCGATGTCCTCCTCTTCGACTGTCTTCCTGTCCTCTTCTTCTGTTGATGAAACTAAACGCGATGACTCTGCTAAGAAAGGTGTTGAAACAGAAACTGCTTGGCTAAGATTTGGTGGAATGCTGTTATTCTGCTGATTATAAAGACCTGCAAGAACCTGCTCGATCTGCTCGCTTGTGTAGCGCTGGTTGTTATATGTGCGACGATTGAGAATGTTGACTTTTCTGTCAGAAATTGCCGTATCGTTCATTCTTCTAATTCTTGGATTTGGTGGCAACGGGAAGTTATATTTGTGCTTGTTGAGAAGTCTGCTTGGTGGAGTTCTCCTTTGCTCTTCCGTCATAGCGTAAATGTTCGTTGTTGGATCAGATCTGATGCTGAATTGGTCACTAGGCTCATTGAACACGTCGAGAGAGATAAAATCTTTCTTCTTGACCGGAGTCTTCCTCTCCATGTAGTCCTCGAGAGATACATTGTCGGAATCGTGGTTGGGATGACGTGAGTAAGCGCTCCCTGGCGAGCCGATCTTCTGCAAAAGTTTTGGATCTATGCACTTCTTTGATGGAGGAATAGAGAAGAATTCAGATGATCTTGTGAGTCTTGGGATACAGAATGGACGTTGTGCAAACGAACTTGAAGAATCATCAAGCGGCTGCCTCATTCGCGATGATGAACTCGAAGACTCATGGCGCATCTCGAGGTCAATCGGTGATGTCAATATATCCGGCTTCGGGAAGTCATCAATCGCCATTTCGAAGTCACGTTCAGGCATCGAATGATGCTGTATTGGCTGCTTGACAATGTCATCATCTTCACCAGGTGTCATCATGTGGACACTGCTGTTAGATTTGGCGATGTCTTCCTCTGCAACTGATGATTTCTCTGGCATTGACTCGTGATCGGAATCGTGAACTGCGATGAGAGGAGGTTTCGTGATGTTAAGTTTTGGGTTAACATTTGAAACATCTTCCTTTTGTGGAGGTGATTCGAGAGATTCTTCCTTTTCAGCAATGACAACATCCTCATTGATAGGTGGTGTGCATGTTGTTGGTTTAAGCGTTAACTCAAGAGGCTGTGGTTTCATCTTTGGAAAATCATCAAATGAATCTGTTGTGTTAGAATTCTGATTGAAAACTTTTCTCAAGTCGCCAGAGCTGCTCTCTTTGTACATGCTGAGTGTCGCCGGTTTCATCTTTGGAAGATTGTCATCAGAGTCCAATGCATTGATTTCCCGCTTTGTCGGCTTTGAGACGATTTGTAAACCTTTGGGTGGTTGGAAGCTTAACGGCTGTGGTTTCGACTGTGGAACCTCGAAATCGGAGTCATCGTCAGCGGGCTGAAGACTCAATTGGATATTGCGAGTCTGCTGTGCAGCATCAACGGACTTTGGAGCTTTGAATTCTTCTGAATCATCACTTTCTTTCCACTTATCAAGAGATATCAATGATTTCCTGAGTGGTGATCTATGGATTGATTTAAGTTTGATTGTCTCTCCATCGTTATCAGATGATGATTCAGCAAAGGCAGCGAGGCCTTTCTTTGGTTCTAATTTCAGCTTCTGTATGTCGCTCTTTTTCGGTTCATCTTTCTTCTTATCTGATGAGAAATTTAGTGCATCACTGTCACTCTCCTTGAATAACTCGAGTTTTGGCATGCTGAGGGATCTCGATCTTTGCTTGTTATCTTTCTGTGCTTCCAGGTTGTCTGCATTGAGTTTGAATTCAACGTGAGTGTTCGGAGAAACTAATGGACTTTTTGTTGGCTTCTCATCTTCGCTGTCATCGAATATGTGATCGAGTCGAGCTGGGTCAACCTGTTTCTTGTTGTTTGCGATTGTCAGGCGGTGTGGAGCCAATCCATCACTGTCTGAGTCAGCCCAGAGATCGAATGTGCTGGAGTCATCGCCATCTGACTTTTCTTCTTCTTTCGATAGCTCTTTGTTGGCAACAGGTGTATTCTGAGAGCTTTCCAATCCATTGTTCATCTGCGCTGTGAAGCCCGATGATATCCAAACTTCGCTTTGATTCGATTCATACTGAGGAACGGAAGATTGGAACTGATCGACAGTGTCTTGTGAATAATAGATTGGGAACTTTGTGTGGATTGGTACATAATATGATTGGAATGGCTGCGAGAAGTAATCCTTGCGTTCTAATGTTGATTGTTCGTCTTTATCGGCATTTAATATTCTTGTTGAGATTTTTGCGACATCATCCATTGTCACTTCGTTCGCTTCAACGAGACTGTGAAGATCTGCCTCTGGCCATCCAATATAGACCGGAGAAGTGCGATTTTCAACAGCGTCTAAGCATTTAATTATCGGTTCTTGACATGTTACTCTAGAATTATCAAAAGCAACAGTGGATATCGTTTTGCAATCCCTGAGAAGATCAGCAAGAGAAGAAACACCGCTATTGCCAATTCTGTTAGATGAAACTTCGAGATATCTGATATTATTTCTGTCGTGGAGAGCAGAAAAAATGTGCGTGTATTCGTTACCAAGGAACATTGTATCGTTGCCTGTGATGACTAATTTCGTTAAAACAGGCATTGTTCTGATAGTGTCAGCAAATGCAATGATTTCGTGTGGTTTTTCATTTGTAAACGAATCTGTTATGATTATAGATTGTAAGTTTGTGCATGAATTTCTTAAAAATGAAGAAAATCTCGGATCAACCGGATTGAAACTCCATTCGAGATCTGTAATTGAATTCTTTGGTAATTTCGCGAAGTCTTTAAATAATCTTTCCCAATCGTCTGCTTCTGTTGTTTGTTGAGCAAAACCGAGATAAATTCCTTTTTCCCAGTTATAACTTGCTATTTCTTTGAAAAATCCGCTAATCAAGCCCGGCTTCCACTTAATGCTGTTGAGGTCTAAGCGCACAAGGTTTTTCGGAAGCTTGATATTCGGCATTAAAGGAGAAGTGCAAACATTCACACTGAGATTGAGCATCTTCAAGTTGCTGAAGTCGTTCTTAGACATTTCGTTGAGAAGCTCTCCAACATCGAGCTTGCAGCCACCAAACGATAAAATTTTGATTTTATTGAGAAAAGGAAAGATCTGTTTGAAGTGGATTGTCGGAGAACGATCGAAGTTAACTAATTTGATTGGTAAATCTTTGAAGAATTCCTTGTCGAAGTAATCAGTTGCTGTTGGATGAACAGAATTTTGAAGAGAGATGCCTTTAAAGTCTTTAGAGATGACCAATTCGCGCAATTTTGATAGATGGTCCTTTCTAAATTCAGCGTTGATGAATGATATGCAATTAAGGTTGAAAGGCGCCGCATTTATGAGTGTTTGACAAAAATCGTTGAACGATCGTGGGTTCGCTTGCGAGTAGAGTATGTGTTCGATGTACGAAGATCTTTGGACAAAATCGACTGTAGATTTATAAACATCAAATTTGTGAAATGGAGGAAGGACTAAAGACTCTATAAACGGTGCCAAAGCTAATGCCGAAAGAATTGGCTCAATCGAAGGTATCTTTTGACAATTGAAAGGCAACTCAAGAGTCTGAAGTCTAAATTTTGCAGCGTGAAAAACAGTATCAAACAGCACTTGCGGGTAGTGGAGATCAGATCTGTTTATGCACGATTTAAATCTCGAGACGAGTCCCAAGGAATTGCAGTAATATGAAGAATTGTAAATTCTCGGCACATTTAATTTAGCAAACTCAGATTTTGTGAGAAGATTTTCGAGTATGAATGTAATTACGTTGACAATCCGATTTGAATCAGGTGATTCGAAACGAAATGCGTCTTGTCCGAATTCGAAAATGATGGTTGATTGCTGATAACTAAAATTAGTGATAGAAGGCCAATACATGGTCCTGTCTGGTGTCGGATTCTTCTTAATTTTGCAAAAAGCAATACTAAGATTCGTTATCAACAATATTCGAGTGTCCTTTCCTCCTCTATCATGCAATTTTGTGACATAATTACAGTAGAACACGTACATGTCGCTGTTTGCGGCTGCTTGCGTCGCCTGCTGTAATGTGGGGTCGTTTTGCATGATAAATTGAAGAAGTTAATTTTGTAAACTTATCAAAAATTTTCAACTTTTGACAATCTTCGTTTCGACTCAATGAATAGACTTTGGTGAGTAATTTTCCAGATGAAAATTTGGGATTTTTCGATTTATTTCGAACTGGTGCTGGATACTGATCATTCTTGCCTTCTGACTACCAATCTTGTGCTTCTCCCAATCAACAGCTGCTTCCTTTTTCAGTTCTTCGTTCTTTTGTTTCTGGAGTTCTTCACTTCTCCTGATTGCGTCGTTTTGTTTGTCGAGGCTAAGTGTCATCTGTGCGTGAGTTTCTTCCTCAATCTTCTGCTTCTGTGCGAGTACAGATTGAGCTTTCTCACGAAGATGCTCATTCATCTTTTGATAGTTAGTAAGTCTCATTTCACTGATCGCTCGCTTGTTGTCAGCAAAAGAATCAGTGCGATTGATGATTTGATTTAGCTTCATGATACATTCCATCTCAAGCTGCTACCTTCTCTGATTGGCCTCTCCAGACTTGTCGATGAGCCAATTCGCGCGACAAGAGAAAGCTGCAAAGACAGAACAAAGAATGAATCAACTTTACGAAGAAAAACTCGCAAGAGAAGAGATGCATAAGATCGCTATAGAGAAAATCAAGATGATGAGAAGCCAAAATATGTCTGAAGTCAAAGAAGTTGAGTCACTAACGAAGGAAAATCCGGATATATCTCCTGATGAAATTGCAAAGAAACTCGGAATTTAATCAATTTAAATTTATTTGTAAAAATGTTGTTTGTTTATTGCAACTCGGCATCTGTGAAAACTATTTATTTAAATATCATTCACTAATATAATATTGGTTAGTAATATATTAACAGAAATTGTAAAATTCTTGTTCTCTAACACAGAGATTTTTATTACACATCGATTGGCCTAAGATTAATTTCGGATTCGTCTATATGATGATTTTCGTTCCATTTGATCCATGTAGATCTAAGGAACTGTACCAAGATCCTTTTTAGCCATGGAGATAATTCATGTGGCCTTCGTCGACCCATTTTACAAAATTCATCGATAGAAACCCATTTTACGTTTCCAACTTCTTCAATATTTGGATGTATCAGTTCATTATTGTAATAACCGTAAACAACATGATCTAATTTGTATTCTGCCCATCCATTTTCGTATATTGCGTGACAAACGAAAGATCCCATTTCCTAGAGCTTAGAATCCTGTGTAAGTTTGATATTTAGTTCCAAATCGACTCTTCTCACTACTGCATCCAAAACATTTTTGTTTGGTTCAGGATGTGAACAGCAAGTGTTGGCCCAAATCAATGGAAATGTGATCTTATTAGCTCATCTCTGCTGTAGGAGAAGTCTTTTGTGAGAATTGAACAAGAATAAAGAAAATGCGCGATGTAATTATGGTTCTGGCTCAGCTCTGTGGACAGAGTACTTACCTGCTTCACCGACAATGTTGTCCTGCTTGTCAACGAGAATAACACACGCATTCTTTATTTGGTTATTTTGCTCTTCAGACATTTTAATTTTTTGCTCATTCTTCGGAAAACTTTTTGCATTGATCCCACATAAACTAATGTAGCTATTAGTATTTATTCTTTTATGATATTGTTAATATTCGTGTGAATTAGCATGTGATCAACACTTAAATCGATTTTATCATAGAAATAATAGATATTATTTAAGATCAAAAATCATTACATTTGATGTATTATGTTATCTTATATATACATTAATCTTTACTTAGAAATGATATTTTCCATGACCAGCTTGGGTGATTATCGATATAAAATGAAATTTACAATTACTTTGAACTTAGACAGCTCGCTACGTTGTATTATTTTTGATTGCCTTTTGTTAATATATTGCAATGAATTAATTTCTGACTTAACTTATAAATAAAATATCAGAAGATTGAAATTATGCATAAAACTCTATATAATTGATGCATTCATACAGTACATTTAAAAATATAATTTTTGAAAAATAAAATATTGAGCAACTAATAAAATAACAAATTTAAAAAATAAATTCTCATCTTTAAATGAAAAAATTCACATTTTTAATCCTTTTGACACATAAAATCTTTATTTGACAAATAAATACTAATCAACATATCAAGAATCATTTTGTAAACAAAAATTAACATTTTCAAATTATCAATTCAAAAAATCAACAGATCAAATCGAGGAGCCGTAAAATTAAAGAAGGGGTGAATCGGATTACAACAACAGCTAACTGTTCCTTATTTTAATCAATAACATGAGTGCAGTCATATTTTAGCAATAGAAACTTCCATTATCATTTTTTTGAATGAATAAATAATTGAAAGGAGTAGTTAAATAACGAAACTGTTGCTAATGGTGCAATTATTTTAATGAATGACTTTTTAATATTCAATTTAACAGTCATGGAAATCTTCCCACTGCTATATAGTTTTATAATACTTTTATCACGATTACGATAACTAGAGACGTACAGCGTCCTTTGCATTAGTCTCAAACAATTACAACGACAGACACGGACTATGACGAGATTTTCTATTATGATTACAATCTCCAGATGATTCCTCCAGAAATTACAACAGATACATCCTCAGTATCTCCTATATCGAGCTCAACAGAAAATATTTTTTCAAGTTTACAAGAAACACCAGTAATCACCCGAAACGACGTGGAAATGTGATTGGGATGATCCTCCAAATATTATTCTGCGAGGAAACGATATACCTCAAATTCAAGAAACACATCCTCCAATTCGAACCAAATATTTTAAACCAGATGTCCCCAGAAAAAAGAAGATCATAGTTATATCAGCAGGAACAGTTCTTATCATTGTTATTGTTGGTTTAACTATTTTCAATATTATAAGAACAGTCAAGAGATTGAAGAAACACGAGAAAGATAACTACATGTGCGAAGATGCATGGGATATAGATGAATCATCATACTTCTCTTCAATTTACGGAAGTGATCCTTTCGTGTTAAATTAGATATTATAATTGCTATGTTTGTATGTAAATATTAGTTAATATGTGTTTGTTTAGCTCATATCTTAACACTCATCAAAAGAGTACAACATATATTATAATACGAATTTGATATTTAAAATTTATCGAGAGAGCAACTTGCACATGATAGAGCTAAAAAAGTTATGACATGTTTTCCTATTAATTCGATTCTGTTTTGAGATAAAAATTATCAAAATCAAAAATTAAAAGGATAAATCGACATGTTTCACGGTGAAATGATCCAAAATCACCCAAAATAAATGGATTAGAACGAGAAAGGTTAAAAATGAAAATCTATAAAAATATGTTTTTTTGCTCAAAAATAAAAATGCAAAAAATCTCTCAAAAGTCGGTGATTTTATCGACATATTTTATAGGAAGTGAACGGCCGTTCAACAGTTTCCAGGTCGAGGAGAAGCTTCCATCGGGAAAAACTATATTTGCGCAAGTCATTGATGGAAAATGCATTCTTAATAATACAAATAATGAAGATCCAAAACAAACATTTAGCAAAAAATACTTTTATCCATCGGATGGAATCCCAGACGATATAAATGAACTCAGTAGCGAACTCCAACGGATCGTCGAATCAGTAAATAACATTACAATTGATATATTCCAGCTCATTTGGGGCATAAATGAAGGTGAAAATCCATATTTGTTACAAATAATCGACGCAAAGTTCCAACCAAAATCAAATGTTCAAAAATACATTCAAAACACGCTTATTTTCTTGATAGACCAAGTCACATACGTGCACAAGAAGTATCTATGCTATAAGAACGCTAAAAATTGCGCAGAATGCTTGTTTAAGACTGATAAAATCATGGTTACTCATTTATTCATCACGGATTACTTAAGTTCGCTGCCAAACAGTGTGCACGAAGATATGACCAAAAACATTATCGATTACATGAATAGGTTTTGTCCAAACTTGATTAAAGGAAGTTGCACTGTTTGTCCATTATGCTTCCAGAGAATATCAAAGGAACTTGGCCAGAATCAACACGGTCTCGAAAGGATCTCACAGAAGCAGAATTCATTCTTTAAGACTCAAACTGCAGAAAGATGTTATCATCATTCATCAAGATCACAAACAGCAGTAAATTTGAGATCTCCGAGTAGATCTCAATCATTTTCTACGAGATCATCAGCAAAATCATCAGTTTCAAATTTGAATATTGCAAATCTCGGATCAATAAGCTTGAGACTTACACAGAACATTTCCATGGAATCTTACAAAAAAGCTCATAAAGTATATAGCTCTAAAACCAATATTGCGCTATTTCTCCATAAGCCGCGAAAATAAGGCTTTAACACTACATAATCAGTCTTTCTATATCCTTTCAGAGCTGTTTATATTAACAATCACTTTCATTTCTTTGTTATTTTATTAAATCTTTTTCATCCTTTGTTAATTCAATATCTATATTCTCCAGCCGAATATATCATAAATCTATTGTTCGTTTTGGTTGAAAATGTTTAGATTGGAAATATTGATGAGATTTAAATAAAAATTTGGGAAATATGATAAATATAGCCTTTTGGTATAGATTTATGATGTTTTACAGTGAGAAAAGTTCATAATTTCATATGGTCAACTATACGATGATCGACTCTTTTATCACAACAATCATCGCGAGTCGCATGAATTGCCTCTGCCGCCGTGCGCACATGTTCCAGATGACATTTGACGAAGATGAAGTTCAATATTTGTTAGATGTCGGAAGCAAAGTTTTAAAAAGAGAGCCATCCTTGCTTTATCTTGACGGAGACATCATAGTTGTCGGCGATTTACACGGAAATATCGATGATTTACTGAGAATTTTCTCTAAAAACGGATATCCACCAAATCAAAAATATCTATTTCTCGGAGATTACGTTGATCGCGGTGCTAACTCTATTGAAGTTGTTCTTTTGCTTATGTGTCTCAAAATCAAATATCCTAAACACATTCATTTGATTCGCGGAAATCACGAAAGCGAAAAATTAACGTCAATATACGGATTTAAAGCGGAAACACAACGCAGAATCAACAAAGGCATCTATGTGACCTTCATTAACTTATTCAAATTCATGCCTCTTGCAGCTGTTATCGAGAACAAAATTTTCTGCGTTCACGGAGGAATTTCGAAGAAATTAAACAAAATTAGCGAAATTGAATCATTCGAGAAACCAGTTGCTTTCTCACCTAATAGCGTAATATCCGATATGGTGTGGTCCGATCCTCGCCCTAAAGTCGAGAGATGGGCACCAAGTGATCGCAAAGTTGGACAATATTTCGGATGGAGACCGGTGAGCAAATTCTTGAATGAGAACAAGCTTTCTATGATTGTTAGATCGCATGAAGCATGCATGCACGGATACGATTGGCCTTTTATTGATACACCAAAACATGCCCACAAGTTTCTTACAATATTCTCAAATACAGACTATGGAAGCACATTTAATAATGGATCAATTTTGATTGTACCAAAGGATCCATCCAAGTACGAGATTTCGATATTGCTTGCTGGAAAGTGTGGACCGTTTGCTTATCCAGACTGGCTTGAAAACAAGACAGAAGGAACACCAGAGATTGATATTAACCCAGATGAAATCCCACAAATTCCAAACAAAGAATTCCCTCCTGACTATCTCTAACGAATATGTTTTTAAATAAAATATGAGTTTGCTTGAAAAATCCTTTTGATTTTGAAGTAGATTTTATGAATAAAAGAAAAAGAAAGCAGAAAAAGTGTTCCCGTCAGGACTTGAACCTGCGACCATCTGCTAATAAGACAAATGCGCATTTATAAAAATGAAAGTTTTTATGATATTAAGCTATTCACTCAAATAACTTCAATAAAATGCGTTATTTTACTGTGTTAGATTTTAGAAAAAGGTGCTAAAAACCATTGGAAACTTAAAATTAACATAAAAAATGGCAAATATTATCACGCAACGTTATTTTTCCATTGATTTCATAAAATTAATTGAGTGTGTTTGGACTATACTCTAGCTATAAAATGTGTTTTTATGACAAATTGACTGATACAATCATTTTTTACAAATGATCGAATCTTATTTGAACCAGATCCACTTTGTTTGAGACTGATAGCCAACGATCTCTTCACGCAAAGTGGTGTTAGTACTATCACATCAAGCAAATCAATAAATCTCGTCGTTCATCGACAAAACTTAGAATATTCGACACAGATATGCAATATCTGGCTTGGAAACCTACAGCAAAGAGATGAAGGAGCATGCAAGTTTAGGATTTTGCATTTTTAAAGCATTTTATCATATTTTACAATTTCGACGAAAAGATTAGTGATAATATATTAATTTTAATCGATATTTCCATTTATTACATGCTATACTGCTCACGCGCACGAAATTATGCGTATTTTGCTATGCATCAATTTACTCAAAATAAAAAATTGTTATTCGAGGCTTACTTTCATATCATTTATCACATACAGCTTTAAATATTGATATATAGTATCGTTTATTCAAAATAATAAAAAAATATAAAAGATCTGAATTTTAATATTTAGCTTTTACTTCTGTAGAATTGTCTATTCGATAAAAATCTTGTCTGCGATTGATGTTCAGTGAATAAATGATCATCCGATGAGGTGATTGCATTTTTAAACGTGCACTTCACCAAACCATCATTTATACTGTATACAAACAAGTTTGGAGTATAAAAGGTCTGTAGAAGCATATTTAAGCCTATCCACTGCGCCATATGCCTGATTGTTTCGGGAATTATTGGTGATTTAGCGAAAATGTTGGATTTTATAATATTTTGCTAATTCCTAGATTGCATATAGGATGCAAACAAGCAACAGATCGGATTAAATGAGATTAATTGAGAATTTCTGAAATTTCAAATTGTTGATATAGACATCATATAGAATAAGACTTGTACATATGTAAAATACTATAATATGCATGATGCTTTTTTGAATTTTGTTTGATTTTTGATATGTTTCAGATATTTTTGGTGATATATTGAAATTGAATAATGATGCCTTTTTAAAGTTGCTGAGATTGAACGAAGGAATGATTCCCATGTGGATGCAGCATCTGGTCATGATGATAGAAACAGATTAAGTTGTATCACGGCGGAGATATTGCTCCAAAATCAAAATGATTGGACGATAGAGTGGTCTATCGTTACTTTTTCCCAATTTAGGAGGAACCTTAAAACATTTTCCCAATTAAATTGCCGATGTAAATATTGTTTTGTCATGTAAAGTGTCAAAATGATCGTTCTGTTTCAGAAAATGTAAACATTTGACCAGAAATTTTTATTGAATCAAAAAATTTTGATAAGTAACATTTTGATTTCACTTCTCATAAATGTCATCGACAACGACACATGCCGAGGAGCTTCTCAAAGCAATAGCAAACGATGATGTGAATGACTTAGATAGCCTCAACCAGTACGAAGAACTCGCCGATATTTTCGTTGAAGCGAGTAAATTAAAAGAAATAAAGATGACGTTGAAGGATACTCCTGCAATATCTATTGCTGCACTCGAAGGAAGCCTCAAGACATTCCAGTATTTGTGGAATAGCGGCTCTTCAATCACAATTAGAGATGATGATTCGAGAAGTTGCGCTCATTATGCGTGTGCTGGTGGAAATATCGAGCTTATACAGTTCATGTACTCCCTTGGTGCCTCTTTCGAGGAAAGCGACAGATCAGGAAAAACACCAGTCCATTACGCATGCTTATATGGGCATTTGGACATCGTTGTGTGGCTGGATATGCAGGGAATAGCGATAATGAACGAAGACATCAGCGGTCAGACATCATTACACGCGGCCGCATTATCAGGAAATATTGCTCTCGTGAAATATCTCGTCGAAAAGAATGCAAACATCAATGCTGTATCAAGGGGGAACTACACAGTACTGTCTTATGCGATAAGGTCAAAGAATTACGAGCTATTCAAATATTTATTCGATGAAATTCACGCTTCTACAGAGAGTCCACAGACACATTCGAATATCCTTGCCTATGCCTGCGAATTTGGATCAAAAGAAATGGTCGATCACATTCTTCAAATCGGATTTAATATTAACATCAAAGAATCAACGGGATGGACACCATTGAATTTTGCACTCAAAGGAAAGAACGTTGAGATTGCGTCATCACTCATTAAGCGTGGAATTATTATTGATAATCTTGATCTTTACGGTTTCCTTCCTATTCACTGGGCCGCAAAGTTCAACTTGCTTGAGCCAGTTATCCTGTTGATCAGTCATGGCACACACTTCGATTTGAAGAATAGCAAAGGCTACACGCCTTTCTTTCTTGCTGCTGGCTACGGCGGACGTGAAACCGCTCAATATCTCGCTGACAAAGGTGCGGACATCAATGCTACTGACTTTCTGGGCTTCACCGCTTTCATGTTCGCGTCAATCAACGGAAACTTGGATATTGTCAAGTTTTTGTATGAAAAAGGCGCCAACATTGATACAGCAGATCATATAGGCAACACTGCAGTCCATTACGCGGCCTGCAATGGAAAGCCTGACATTGTTCGATTTTTGGTGGATCATGGCGCGAATCTTTATGTGAAGAATAAGCAAGGAAGGACTCCATTCGAAGAGGCAAAGGATGCCAAGCAAAACGAGTGTGCAGCCCTTCTTCCTCCACCAGATAATTCAACTTGCAGAATTTGAATTGCTATTTTGTATAAATGTTTCTATTTGTTTAAATGAAGTTATTTTACATGTCAGATCGGCAAAAATAGAAGATTTTGTATTATTTACACGACAAATTTATTTTTATTTTTTGTTTTTTTAAAATCATTTTTTCTGCAGAGTTTTCGTCTTATATCCATTAGAAAAATGTGAAATCACTATTGAATTCCACGAGTTCTTGCAATGCAGCCATGTAATCATTAATATATTGAATGAGCATTCTCAAAGATATCGATATTTTTTTAAAAATATTAAATAAATATTTGATCTTTACCTAACTAGTAAAGTGAAGGAGTTTACTGTCCCTGGTAGTTTGGACCCTGCTTCCTCTTAGCATCAGGGTTAATAGCCAAAAATCTTTCGTTGTAGAT